>JASVER010000066.1:5568362-5863401 GCA_030449065.1 Oceanodroma leucorhoa
CGGGGGGAGCCGGGGCGCCGCAGAGCCGGCCCGGCCCGGCCCGCCCGGGCGCCGCTCGCCCTCCGGCGGCCATCCCCGTGGCTCCCGGCAGCGAAGCGCTGCCGTCCCGAGCCCCTGCGGCGGAGTGGGAGACGCGGCCCCCGCACCCTTGCCCCCCACCTCTTTGTGCCCTCCCCACACAGCCTGCCCTCGCCACGCTGCTCTTGACGCTCAGCCTGCCCTGGCTGCCCTGCTCCCTGACCCCAAGTCCACGCTGACCCCCAGCCTACCCTTGTCACTCTCTACTGATTCCCAGCCTGTCCTGACCACCCCGCTGCCTGACCCCCAGCCCACCCTCACCACCCTGCTCCTTGACCTCCAGCCCCAGCTTCATCACCCTGCCCTTTCCATCCACAGCCTGGCCAATCCAGGAGAGCTGGCCGTGGTAGCCCTGCTCTCAATGCTTCAGCTGCACACAGACCACGCTGGGGCCTCGGGGTGCTAGAAAAGCAGGATCCTTGGGGCACAATGCTCTGCCATGGGAGCCAGGGGTGGGGGCTGCCTGACAGCCAGCCCCTGGGTTATAGATGTGTCCATACCTCACCTGCTAGTTTGTCTTTGAGTTGCTCATACTGTAGCCCCTAGCCCTGTCCACCTACCTGTGCAGACCAGAGCTAAGAGGCTGCGTACAGCATGAACCCAAACTTGCAAAAGGGACTGCTAGCTCAGGACCCTCCCTGGCTATAGAAAGGCCTGGTAACAGGGTGTTCTCGTTAAATTCAATCCTTCCCTCCCCTCATTTTCCCCATCTTTAGTTTGTTGAATAGAAACAAAACATAAAAATATGAGATGAGTAATTCCCAGCTGCTGAGAGCACAGCTCAGCAAACTCCCCTCGAGGCAGACCCGGCTCAGCCTGCCACCTTTCTGGAGGGACCTGCATGCCTGTTACAGCAAGTCTTCAACCAGAGCACCAAGGGGGCAGCAGGAGGGCTGGGGGTGGGCAGACAGGAGGGTGAAGGTGCTGTACAGCAATGGGGAGAGGTTATAGCAGAAGAGAAAAGTGCCTACAGCATGGGATTTCTTGGATATGCGGGCAGAACCCGCAAATCCAGCACTGCCTTCTCGCTGCATGCAGCAGCTGTAGGACAGGGAACCCGCAACCAGCTGCCTCCACTGGGGAACAGCTGACTGCAGAGTGAGACAACACTAGTGTTTGTAGGATCTTCTACTGGATGAAAATAACAGCAGAAAGTTAGGACAGAAACAGAACTGCCAGAGGCTTTAAGTATTTTACCATGAGTACAGCAAGTGAAAGTCATTTTTCAGAGTAGGTAAATTCTTTACCATTTCCTGTACTAAAAATCCCTCATCAGGTAGTGATTGCTGATTGGTTTTGACTGGATTAAAGACATCCTAGATGCCGATTTGAAATAAATGGGAGGTGTACAGAATGAGCAAAATAAAGAGATAATCTAGGCTTTGCAAGAAGTGATTCTTGAAAGCAGTCATTTTATTTGTGTTTTGTTTAGCCCTCTGAATAACTGCCCACATATTTCCATTGTTTTATTCCTGGTCTTCATCTGCCAGATGCAGTGCTTCCCACATTTATTTTCAGGTCCTAAGAGTGGCAAATATGATAGGAATTTAAATAAATTCAACAGTAGCACCAGATGGAGCTTGGTATTAGGACACCTGGAGGGGGGGGGAGAAGGAGATAGAAAAGAAAAAAATACATATGATTACTAAATATAATCAACACCAACTTTTTCACAAATGTTTGCTTGTTACAAGCTTGAATAGCGGGTGTTAAAGAGGGCTATAAACTGTGATTACAAGTGACTTAACAGTGACCAGTTAATCGTCTGTTAACTCTAAATAGACTCCACATAGAGTACACCTGAAAACATGCTGGATTTGCTGTATGCGCTGAAAATCTCCCATCTTGTAAAGTGTTTTTTCCACAAATTCTTTCAGGAAAGCCCAAGGTGTATCAAGGTGTTAGAGTAAAGATTACAGTTAAGGAGTTACTGCAGCAGAGAAGAGCACGCCAAGCAGCAACTGGTGCAGCGGTAAGCAAAAATCTTTTGGTGTCTGCTTTGTCCCTTCTCTCTTAACCTTTTTTGCCAGGACTGTAATCTCTGGGCCAAGGAGACTGTCAAAATCTGAGTGTAGCAGGTTGGTGAGGATGGGGGAGAATAACATTCAGCCAGGGTAACTGCAGCAGTGATGTAAATAGGTGACGATCTGGGCCATTAGTGCCGGGGGAAAGCAGAGCTGGTGCTCCAGAAACGTAACTCACTCTGGGACAGAAGGATCACATGGACCAATTTCAGTCCCGCTTGCAGTTATGACAGCAACTCCAGTATCACTATGCTGGATAAGCAAGGCAGGCCATGGTCACTGCCCCCCATCTAAAAGGTGGTCTGGCTGTGCTGAAGCGTGCACCAAACTGTTTTGCAGCATCAGGTGAAGCATATGCCCAGGACACGCCTTCAATGCAACCTGTGCAGCTTTGAGGAGCAACCAGTGCAAAGCTCTGTCACACTAAAGCTCCCCCAACCTCCCTCCTTTTCCACAGGTCTCAGACCCCAGGAAGCTGCTTTCAACCACCCCCTACCCCTGGAGGCTTTCTCTTGTCCAGTTAGATCAGGCAGGAAATGAAGGCACCAGAGGTACAGTGCCTCCAGCAGCTCCCAGGCAGTGGAGAGGGTTTGGGGATTTGGGACTCAGCAACAGCCCCAAATTTTGGCTAGCAGAATGGAAGAAAACAAGCCATGGGCAAAGACCCCTTAAGCAGGGCTCCATCCTGCTCCATTAGGGCTCCTTAGCATAACATCCAAGCGTGCTTGACTGAATTCAAGTCTCCAACGTTTTTCAGTACCACCTGGGCAGCTCCTAGCCCCATCCCTTCTAAAGGAGGGGACGGAGATCTGTGAGTGTGTACACACACACGTGTACACTCTCTCTCTCTTTCACTCACTCTTCCAGTCTTTGTAGGAGTCCTCTAGCTCCAGCCACTCTAGGGATTTGCATAAAGAGGTTGGTAAATCATTACTTCTTCCTGGTTCATGACATTACAGCTTTGGATGGTTTTCAGATTTCATCTCCCACCTCCTGTACCTCATTGCAGCTGATTGCACAAAAAGCTGATCAGCCTGCAAGCCACAGGTAGAGAGGCCAGGGTGAAGAGTGCACAAAACTGCTGGGCTTTGGAAATGCTGGGTCACTCTTCCCCTCCAGCGCTAATGGAAGGAGCCTCTTCATCACAGCCAGGCGTCACAGGGCTGTGTGGAACTGGTTTTTGCTTCCCACAGTGAGTTTATACAGCGTTTGTTTTGCCCACACAGGAGAAAGTGAAAAGTGGCAGTGCAGGAGGTTACCTCTGTGATCTGCAAAAGGAGATGTTGTCCTGGAGAGGCCCCAGAGGTTAGGGCCAGCAGGATAAGCTGCCTCTGTGCACTGAAAAAAGCCAAACCTGAAAACCTCTGCTGCTGGTGGTATGGCTCTGTCTGCCTTGTTACACATCTGCAGCCAAAGAGAAGAGGGGTAGTCCTACAGGCACTTTCAGCCCAGAATAGCCACTATTTAATGAATTAAATGCACGGGGATGTGCCAGGAATCTGTTGCTAGGGAAATGAGCCACTAAGTGGCAGTCTGTATGAATTAAAACTGAGGAAAACCCCCAGTATTTGTATTTGCAGAGTAAAATCCTGGTCCCAAACAACAAGCATCAAAACTCCCATTGCTTTTGGGGTGGATTTCTCCCCTCCGGCAGGCCGGGTTCCTAGAACAGATTGATCTGTCCTCTTCAGCTTCCAGCATCCCTCAGAAAATGAGACTGTCCATTTTCATAGACGCACGTAGATGCGTGAGAGAGGGGAGCAATGTCAGAACTGGTTCTCAAATGACATCAACAGCAAGCATGGTGACCCAGTCTGATGCCCAGCCATAGGGATACCTGCAATTGTCTTTAGTCATGTTTCAAGAGTTATTGCTACAATTTGTTAATTACTCATTTTCAATCATATTTATCCCTACAAATTCTTTGGGATCCCTCCACTGTGGAATTCATGGTCCTAGAAATTAACACGTTAGTTTCAAAGGCAGCCACATCTCTGCTGAATTAACAATAATAATGCAGTAGGAAAAGCGCACTAGCAAGGTGCTGTATCAAGGGCTTTACACCAGGTTGGTGTTGTGCTCCACGGTTATAGGCTCAGGGAAAAATCAGGTTATGCACGTTTATCTTGTTCTGTCAATGCTAGGGAAGTTTTCCATGTCACAACGATGAGGTAAATAAGGTTTTCGTAAATAGGTTGAAGCGAAATGCTGACTTACCTCAGCATGCAGAAAAATGCTCCCCTGTGTATACAATTCCTTTTCTTTCCTTCTCTTTGGTCAGGTTTCTTGGGGCGGCAGCAGCATCCAGTTTTCAGAGTCTGTGTCTCCTCCTCGCCCAGGTTGGTACAAAGCCCATCTACATGTCCCTTCCCACCCCCTTCCCAATTTTTCCCACAGCCCGGAGTCTTTCCAGCCCTTGGTTGAGGCAGCCATTACCAGATAACTGGCAATGCAGCCAATTAGCACCTGAAAGGAGCCCATGAAATGCAGATGAGGATGCCATGAGGCCAGCAGGGTATATATTACCCCATTCAGGAGCATGCTCACATGCTCTCATTTGTGCAGTTTATTTTTCCCACAGCAAGGAGCAAGATCCCCCTCAGGAAGGGACGCTCATCCCCTTGGGAACAATACTGCTGGCATCACCCTCTCCAGGCTGCAGTCTGTGGGTTCGATTGGAGCTAGAGGGTCAGATTGCCCTAGAGCACTTTCCTGAGCTCCAGCAGAGTTGGCTGTTCTCGCTCTCCTGGCAGCATCTGTAAGAGCAAGAGGAGTATCAGGTTTTTGGAAGCACAAAGAGTTTCTTCCTCCTGTATGTGAATATCCAAGGCAAGGGGAAGGGGGTCGGGGGAATAGCACTTTGGGCTCACAGATCCTTCAATTATTCTGCAGCCAAAGCAGAAAGACATAAAAGGTTGGGCAGGTGTGAATATATACATTGTATAGACAAGGAAATGATTAAATCATCAATATTTGGGAATCAATTTGCTGATGTTAATACAGAAGCGTGAGACTTAACAAAGCTTTTTCAGGCTGGAAAGTCTCCATCTGTTTATGTATTTTGGGTGCCTCTCACTTCCTCCCCACATCCAGCTAAACACTGCCACCTTGAATCTGCAAACAGTTATGACTCTGAGTGACTCTACCCTTGTGCAGTTCCATTGCCCTCAGACCTGTGCCCCTCCATGTGGACAGGGCTTTTCTTTTAACCATGTTTCAACACAGCATGAAAAGATAATTCTGAAAAGTCAGATCTGCTGTGAGCTTTCATACCCCCAGCAAGCATGTTGCAGTACAGTGARAGTCTGATCCTACAGCTTTCTAGGAACTTGCGCTTTCACCAGCAACACTATGTGGTCACAGTGCCACATTATCACTGACTTGCTCCATTTTGTCTGCTCAGAATTTTGCCTCGTGTCTGGCTGTTTGGAGGATAAAAGAGCAAATTATTCTGTTATCACCTCCTTCTGCCTATGTAGCTACCCTGCATCTGGAGACTGGGTGAGGCAAAGGCGCAAGCCATCTGCCAAGCTGTGAAGCATAAATCACTGCATGGCAAGCTTCTAGGTCTGTAAACGGTTGACATTTGAAGGGAGGCCAGAGGGCCAAGAGTCTGAGGGAGTTTCCAGCTGGATCCCTGTCCAAAATGGCTGGAGCCAGAAGAGTTTCCAGCAGTATTTAAAGAGCTTTGGAGCTTTCCAAGGGGACTAAGGTTCCCAAGTTATTTGCATGCTTTTGAGCATCTTCCTCCTGGTGTCTGCCTGCCTATAAAATTCACCYTGAACTTGAAGGACCTTTTTCCTTGTCTAAATCCATAGGGCTACCGAACATATGAGAGTACTGAAAACTGACCTGGGGCAACACCTGCCCTTTCTGAAGACAGATACTGAATAATCTGCTAYTGTCTGGTTTACCTTCTCTCCTAGTACCTTTTGATGCAGAACCCRTCTCTTCTGTTCCCAACTGCTGTCCATCATGGCAGTTCTCGAATTGCCTCTCCTGCGAAGAAAGCCCTAGCTATTTGGAGCAGCTGGTAGATTCCTGTCTTCAGACAGATGCACCCTTAGACCCAGCCTTCAGTGCTTTCCAGACGTCCTCGCTCTATACCTCAGATGCCTTCCAGCCAGTCCCGCTCTGTTTTAACCAGGGCCTGGTAAGTTTTGTGTCCCAGGGGAGTAGCCACAGGCACACTCAGAGGGAAGATGGGGAAGGGAGTCACATCCTGGGGCAGAACAACAGCAAGCTAATTTGGAARTGTGGCTGCTTTTAGGGGCATGGGCTACAGCCACAGCGATGCAGGCTGCTTGTGTGGACTTCTGCATYGTTTCCCATTGGGAGCAGAGGACAGGGAGGCCCAGCCAAACCTAGAGAGAGGCTGCAGAATAGGGAATGTCCCTTCTACAGATCCTGTAGATTTCCTGCAAAGAATAGCCCAGTTCCTGCTAGCAGTTGTCTAACTYGCAGAAAAGCTCCCTATTAACACTAATGTCACAGGAACTGCCTCTTGGGTTTAGGCCTCCAAGGGCTGAACCATCTCCCTGGGTAGCCAGACCCTCCTGAGAAAGGCAACGGTGTGGAAATTTTGGCTGCTGTCCACATTTCCCCAAATGACACCCTGAAACGTCCTGTTGTTTTTGTTTTTTTTTTTTCTCTCAAACTAGGCTGCCGGATCCCCCAGTTCAGCTGATCTGTCCAGCCCATTAAACTATAGCTGCTCTCCTCCTCAGCTATCTCCTTGCACCCCGCTGACCCACAGCCCACCCTCTGCTCTGGACACCAAGACSTATAGCTACCCTGCAGAGGAGTGGTCCTGCCATACCCCCTCCCCATAYACCACCTCTGCCTGCTGCTGCACCGCCTGTGGCTCCCAGCATGTGGACAACAGGGTCCCACAGTACTTCCCCTGCCCCAGCACGGATTGCATGGACTACCTACCGCCCATGGCCATGGCTGATGACTTCTTCAGAAGGGATAGGAACTGTGACATCTGCTATAGCTAATGGGGGCTGTGGTTTTACACATCCACTGTATCCAAATCAGATTAATTGCCCATGAACTATGCAAAGTTGTGTTGCCTAACACAGTCCAGTTTATCCTTCACTACTCACATATTTTCTATATGACGTTGTCACTACATTAGTCCTCCTGTCTTGTATGGTCAGGGGTGTTTTGTTGCTGTTGTTGTGGTGGTGGTTTGGGGKTTTTTTTTCTGTTTGTTTTTGTTGTTGTTTTTTAAAGAAATCCTAAGCTGCCTTACCAAACACAAGTCATTAAGCCTGCTCTTTTTGGTACAAATAAATAATTTGGTATGCATGCTGAAGCCTGTTCATTCCTCATGTGCTAAATGTCAGTGCTTTTTTCTTCTGCTAATGATCCAGGATCCTGGCCCTATTCTCACAAAGGTGAGGAAAAGAGACTGTCAGCAACCTACACAAGGAGCAATTACTCAGCAGTATGAAAGGTCTTGCTTACCCTTTCCAGCAGATAAAAAGACTTTATGTATCTTAGCACCCAGCACACTATCCAGAGAGAAAGCTGTGCAGCACCCTGCTCTGAGATGGATCTGCAGCTTCTTAGCCCCTGCTTCTGCTCAGGTTGCTGTGATGATATTCTCTAGTGGTTCYTGTAGAAAAGGGAAACCGCTCAGGTCTTAGCCCATGGGTCATGTGCCAGAAAGGCCCCTCAGAGGTTGAATACAGTGCCAAACTTCTTTGGCTGCTGCTCAACACCAGCTTCCCKGTGAAGGTAGAGTTTCAGTGAGAGACTGATGTAGTTCAGCAGCCCTTTGTATAGTTTGGTCTGTTGATACCAGGTTTTCTCCACCTTTCAGCATAATCAACTGGACAGGAGCTAAATGATTTTTTTTTTTTTTTTTAAGTAGATAATGGGAAAGCTATCATACCTGAGGATTCCCTGTTTCTTGCATAAACCCAGACCTTTCTAAGACTGTGTCTCACCTCCTTTTAATAGATCTTGGTGAGGCAGACTGACAGGCCACCAGTTTCTCAGCTGAGCACCCAGACTGGAAAGAAAGAAGCATCTCTCCATATTACATCCAGCACAAATTAAAGAACTAACTACACCTGTGAAGACAAATACATAATTTAACTAGCTCACCTTCTAGTATGCTCACCTTCTCCTCCAGACACTTCTACAGTTAACTGAAAAGCTTTCCTCTCCCCGGAGCTGAAATTACCCATATGGCCGAGGATGCAAGAGACACATGTATCTGGCTGGCGAATAGGGAGGTTTCCTTCATTCTACCAAAAAACCAACCAATGTTTCCTCACCCTGTGAAATCTATGAAGAATGAAAAGTAACATTTTTTTAATGAGATTTTAAAAAAAATGTTTGTATAATGCCAGTTATTTCAACCTTGTAGCCCTGCTTTCATCAGAAAACAGAGCTGTTACACCCCATGCAGCCTCCAGGGTTCTCTTCACTTTAAGTTCTATATGAGCTAAAAATGGTGTTTTTTCCTACGTCCAGTCCAGGTCCCTGGACAGGACGTTTCATTTTTGCCATGCTAGACAAGGAGATCACACAGAGATAACTACCTTTCCAGCATCCAGTTCCTTTACCTTATGTAAGGCAGCAGCTTTTTTTTCCAAAACTTGCTTTAAAATACTTTGACAACTGTAAATAATATCTTCCCCTCTCCCCTGTTGTTACCTGATTAATCTCAGAGTTGGYCCAAGTGATAAATACATTTGGTCACAGAAAGCTTATAAATAGGAGTTAACAGCTGTATCTTTGCTGCAGTTAAAGATGTGATTACCCCTGTGCAGAGACACTCCACGAGGTATCATTTTGGTAGTGCTGGCAGGTGCTTCAGCCCCTGAATGTTATCTCGGGACACTGGAGGGTTACACTTCTACTGCCCCAGCCAGCTCCACAGCTTGCTCAGTGCTGGCTACTCCTGCGGGCTGCTTGAGGAGTGGGCACACCTTCAGCCACATATCAAAGCTCCTTATCACCAACATGAAAGAGCCACAAGAAGATAAGGTTGAGGCAAGATATTTGAGGTTTCTAGTGGAAACGGGGTGATCGCTGATCACATCTTCCCTATGGGTTGGCAACATTGGCCTCAGCTTAATAGAGCCAAGAAGAGGTGTTCTCATACAGCAAAGGAAAAAGCATGTGAAAATGGTAAGTAAGCATTCAACAARGAAAGCGCTCATATTAACACATTTTACAACATGGTTAACAGTATCCCAGTCTACCCAACAGTGCCAGCAAGGAAGTCAAGTAAAGTGCTACAGTCTAACAACCTCTCTCTCACCTCCACAGCAGGTGGATATCTAAATCTAATGTTATCAGCAGATTGCACATTTATCAGTATATTGTGGCATAGGTCTGTACAGCTATCAGTGGTTACACTGCATCTCCAAAGAGGACTGCTCTGTGCAGACCGTGGTGTGCAGTGGAGAGGTTGTGCCCATCATCGAACCTATGGCTGCTGTTTAGGCCTGACCACTTACGAATGGCAGTGTGAGCATGAGCACTACAAACCACCCTACATCCCATTCTTACTTCTGCTCCTTGGATGTTGCCTGACCCAGGCTAAAAAAGCACCCCTCCAGTGGGGGAAGCTGTCCCTTAAACAGCTGGGCTTCCACACTTCCAGGGCTCACAGGTGGCTGATGTCCTGAGATGGGAGCATGCAGTGTGTTCTTAAAGATAGCAGATATTTAACAGCTATTGGCCTCATGCTGCGTGGGACCAGCTGCTCTGAAATAACCAACTGCTCTGTTGGGACAAGGATATTTCCAGCAAAATGTTTCTATGCACGGGGGTCTCTGGACACTAACAGCTTCCATTAAGTAAGTAGCACTGTCCTCCATCCCTTGCAGCCTCTTCCTATTTCTTTGCTGTTCTTTCCCCAGTTGTTTTGCAATCCCCCCATGCCAGGGACTGCAAACATGTTTTAGACACCGTTCCCCAACTCCATGTCAATAGCTCCAGGTGACATATGCAGTGCAAGTAAAAGCTTGCTGACTGTCGACACAATGATGTCTTGTTGACACAAGAAAGGAAAAAAACCAGAGGAAGACTATTCAAAGGTTGTGCATTTTCTGGCTGTGAGGAACATATTCTTTCCCCCCTTTATTCCGCTCCCCCCCCCCCTTCCCCCCCCCCCCCAAAAAAAAAAAAGAAAAGAAAAAGAAAAAAGGGGTTAAAGGAAAGTAGCTTGTTTCGTATCTCCAACAGAGCAGACACAGCACTATTGAAATGCTGGCATTTCATCAGTCCCTGCCAGCTATATAAACACGTTTACACAAAAGTGAGGATCACCCCATTCTTACAAAAGCCACGAATAACTCCAGAAGTTATAGAGAAAATAAAAGGTTCCTATTTTCAGGTTCTTTACCAGTTGCACAGAGTATTTAATCAAAAAGTTTTCCTTGCCAACCAACTGGCGACTTTTCTATGGTGCCACTTCAGAACATTTTTTTGGTGATAACAAGCCTTTGTTATTAGCAACTTATCCAAAGCCACAGGTAGGAAGAGATAAACTGTGCAAATAAAGGGGTATCACATGCTACCAGTACTGCTAAGGTTATAAAAGGTACTTTTCCCCTGAAACAGTCATAAAAAATTGAGGGGTTAACTGTGAACTAAGATACTGCTCAAATTAATGAAATTCACCCCAGCACAGAAGACTTAACACTCAGGCCATCTTTGAGCCTTAAAGGGGATTTTCTTGATACACAGGCCAGGAACTGGCTGGCTTGACAGGGAAAGGGAAAGGTGCTTTACATGCATGGGGAAACAGCAGCCTCCAACTGTCTCATGGATCCACTCCAAAGACAATATGAACAGCTTGTTGATTGTGGCTGGCTTCAGAGCAGGCCTCTAACGTATGAGCTTTGGGAAGCTGAACACAGATGTGCCTGTAGAGAGAACGAATCCTTCCTGGGTCAGTCATGGGATCTTCCTTTGGCAAATCTCATCTATTAACTCTGAGTAACACAGAGTGCCAGGGTAATGCTTTGAATGAAAACACATCCATCCCTCCCCAGACCGATATTTTCCCTGATATTCTGAAGATGTTGATGTTTAAAGACTACAAGTCACTGATGGCATTGCTCTGTATTGAACATCCAACAGCAAACAGATGAAACAATAAAGAGATAAGCCACTCTGGAAAACAACTCATGTATTTTTTTCACTTGCTGCAAAAGGACTTCTGTTGTTTCATAGACATTTCTATATGGCAAAAAGCTTTTTATATTTCCCTAGTGCACCACGTGCCACATACTGGTCACAGTTTTGTTGCTAGCAAGTTCAAGAAACAGATATTTTATTGACCATTTTCTCTTGACACAGAGCACTAACTCACCAATGCAGTTATCACTCAATTCAGGGCTTGTTATAACATCCCTTCAAAGTAAGAAAGCACATGCTTTTGCTGGCCTATGCCCAGATACATGCAAATTTATGCAAACACAGGCAAATACATGTCTGCTTTTTTGTCAGCGGATGTTGGCAGGTTTGTAGATATGATGTAGTGAGAAGCAATAGCAAAACAGCACAGAGGAAGGCTGAGAAAGTCGAGAAGATCTCTGCATTTCTTAAGAGCTTTTGTTCAAGTCTGCTAAACAGTTGTTTAAACAGTCCATGTCTTGAGACTGACAAGTGCTTTAGAAAACCCCATCCCATTGAGTTAGTCAGTGAGTGATCAAGGAAGTTACTACAGTGATTTAAGACATCTGCCCTTCATCTTATTGTTCAGTCGTGTTAGAAAAAATAACTTGTGCAACATGGAGAAATCAGCGAACTGTAATTCAGAATGTGTACTGAAGATGAGACACCCTCTGTGAAAGGGTTGTCAAAACATGGCTTTCACTCCCTTCAGGCATCTACCTTCAATCCTATTGACCCGGCAGAGACACTGTTGCCAGTTGATTGCACAGCAATTCACAAATCATTTCACAGAAAGAATAAGAAGAATCTGTTAAACGCCCCCTTAGATAAGAATGGGAATAGGAGAGTACTTACCACATTGCACTCTGACCCTGCTGTGTACAGGCCCACACGGCTCAAAGGTTTTCTACCCTGTCCATGCCTAAAAGCTGTTGAAGACCCAAAGGAAGCCTCTGTCTCCTACACAGGCATTAACTCAGGTGAGGGTTCAGGTCCCCACCCTGAGGTGCTTCCAGAGCTATTCTTTGCCATCAGAGCTGGAGACTTGGATTGGATCAGATATCTCAAAGAGGAATTCCTTCACTGGGAAGCACTCAGGAGCCACACGAACCTGCGCTGCTGAGAACCTTCACCATGTACTTGCTCTTACAAGCATCTGTTTTCTTTGTTCAGGGTGGGGTGAGAAGCTGTGGCAATGGACAGCTGCTTCAGCTTTCTTCCACAGAGTGCTAAGAAACTTGAAGGAACTCTCACTTGGAGCTCTTGAGTTCGCATGTCCGTTCTCTCAGGCAGAATACAGGCATGGATGACTCCTCAGGCTGACTTGACCTCTTCCATCCAGTCTTTTCCCTCCCCTCAGGTTCCTGCATAACCAGGCTAGCAGGAACAATGGAGGTAATTGCACATCACAAAGGCTTCAGCATTTCAACCAGTACCTCTGTACAGGACCTAACAAGAGGCACAGTTTGAGCATGTCTTAGCAGTATTTCTCAACCTTTTATATCCAAACTACTGTTTTGCGTTCCATAACCACCATGGGTTTCAGTTGCCACAAAATCAAAGGTTGGTTGTACTTCAAACATTTGCTTATCTATGTAACAGCCATTTGCTTTGCTTTCCTCCTTACTTGCAAGCAATGCAATAAGGGGTTTATTAGTATTCTTTGTTAACAAAAAGTTTTCAACCATTCGAAAGGTCATCTTCTGATATCTTACATGTTAGTCGTGGCCCATAGGTTGAGAAACACTGTCATCCCACCCTGGTTTAAAGACTCTAGGAGCAGGGACGTGTTGGTTAACCAGTTTTTCTAAGAGGTCTTGGGCTATCAGCAAGCTGAAGTTGAGGCCATTCCAGAAATTGCAGGCGACCTAGGATCTGGCATTTTGGCAACAGGAAATAAATGCAGATGCAACTTTCCCTTTCTTCAGCAAATGCCTAACCTGCCAAAAAATGTAGAAGTTTATAACATACCATCTGAAACTGTGCATGCAGACACTCCAATACATACATATACACACTTACATACATGTATACGTGTAAATAAATACACATATAAACATATCAGAGACTACAATGAACTCCAGGAGCCTTTTCATACCTGTAGGCATAAAACCAAATCATCCCTTGAGACTTGCTGCCATTATGAAAGAACTACATATTGATACCTCCCCAGATGTATTTGGAGTACCAGCTAATGTCCGCTTTGTGCTCCTTCATTATGGATTTACTGAAGTGGGGAACCCCCAAGCCTATACCACTGCAACGTCAGACCCATGTCATATGACTTGTCCTCACTGTTCCCCCGGTAAGGACAGAGAGCTGTGGTGTGCACAGATGTGTTAGGAAGCAGCAGCAATGTGGATCATGTACCTGATCCCCAGCTTTTCCAGAAGGAGCCATGTGGATTGGCTGATCGTTGTCCAAGTTTCGGATGCTCGGGTCTGCCCCATGGTCAAGGAGCAACTGGACGATTTCTTTCTGGTTCTTGTCACAAGGCAATGCAGCTGCCATATGCAAAGCTGTGTTGCCGTGTGCCTAATGCAGTGGAAGAAAAAGAAAAAGAAGAAAAAAAAAAAAAAAGAGAAACCTCCTGATAAGCTGTGCCGCCTACTCAGAATTGTCCTAGAAATGGAGACTTGTGAAACGAGAGCTGAAGAAGCCTCACACGATTACTTACCGGGAAGTGAGGGAGTACCCCTGCTCTGTTTCTCCCATGTAYGGCTGCTCATGCAGGAGATTTGTGGATTTAGATTTTTCTCTCTGATAGAGGACTACAAATTGGGGGGCTTTGATGCTTTGGGTACAGCTAATAAATAGTCCTGTATCAGCAAGATTCCTAATCACTCTGCAACGCCCTGTTAAATCGTACCCTCATGTAAGCAGAGACCTGATGAGTTATTTGAAAAGCAGAAGGATAGAGGCCATGTAACATGCATATTTATCCAGGAGAAACAATAAGAACTATTTCACTGGGAAACATTTAAGTCAGTCTAAGGGATGCAAAACACATTATGCTGTTACCCACCACACATGGGTTATGCAATGATCAACAATAGCAGACCCATTTGTGCTCCACACATCTCCAATTTTACAATCACTTGCAAGTGCCAGAAAGTTGCAAAGAGACTTTGACACAACTGAAAGCCAGACTCTACAGCGTATAGGTTATATGCGTATAGGTTATATGGGAAGCTCAGACAGATCTCTTGGATACCAGGCATCTTTGACTGTGCGAGTCGTCGTCCCAGGTCGCCAAACTCATGGCATTAAAAAGAGGTGCTTTGAAAGGTACGAAGCTGTCCTGGTGGTCCAGCCGAGCCAGAGGTCCAGCAGCCCGTGTCCCTCAGTGACTTTGTGTACTGTGGACCCAACAGGGCTGCGGGTGGCTTGGCTCTGCAGCAGACAAAATAGATCATGCCAGGCTCCAAACCTTCTCCTGATTCCTTCCCAGAGTGCTGAAGATAGTGCTAAGCTTTATTTTCATGGTGCTGTCATTAAGCAGAGTCCTGAGGCAAAGGGCCTACTTAAGCGTATATTGACTCCAGCTTTTTCAGTAACAGGATTTGCACAGAAACGATAGACAAAGTTTTTTGTGAAGCCACAGCGGGGCGCAGGATGGAGCGTGCTGCAATTTATTGCAGAAAAGCTCTGGTATCACCAGACCGTGTAGAAATCTGTGCCCCTGCCTAGTCAGGTATGACTGGTAACGGTTTTAAATGAGAAAAACCTAATAAGCAAATGCATAAGGCAACGTATTTTTAGTCTGCAAGAAGTCTCATTTAGGCAGCTGTATATTTTTTTCTCTCGGAAACAATCATACATTTGTCATGAACTTGGAATGGTTGGACACAAATTGCAACGTGTATTACTATTCCAGTTGTTAAAAGGAATACATGTGATTTTCAGGTCCTATTTAACACTGAGACATAAGGGACATTGAAGCACAAAACAAAATAGCAAAATCTTAACAGCTCTTCTCAGACAAGGCATTTTTTACAAGCCCTGAACAAGCAGATCCTTGTCAATTTTATCATCCTGTAGAGTTAAGGAATAGTTACAAGCTCTTTATAGGACTTTTCGTTAAAATGGAAACATCTGCATTTGTTTGCTGCATCTCTGTGGCAGGAGCACTTGATAGCTTCCAAATCCAGGCACGGGGCTAAGAAAACAAGGCAATCTGACAATGCCTGATCTTGAAGCCTTCCATTGATTTTAACAGGGCTCATGTGAGACAATGGTCCAGAGCACCAATATGTGAGCTCTAGGAATCCTTCAGGTGAAAAATACCTCAAAGGCCTCAATGCTTTTCTCATTGTGAAATCCACAAGGAAATGGATTGGGAATGAAACAACCACAGCAAGCAGTGGGTGAGCCAGGGAAACCAAAACATGGACTCCAGCATCCCTGTTTTCTTGACTTCTTCATACTTGGAAGAGCTAAACAGCCAGGATGGGTATCAGACAACCTTGCCATCATATTTCTCACTGTCCCAGACAGCTCACCAACAAGACTGAAGACTCCAAGTGATCTTATCACAATAGGAAGCTCTCACAGGATTGCGATCAAGAGACAACAGCAGACTCCCATGGACAAGCTAGCACCTGCCTAACGGGTCTTAAAAGAAACAGAAAGAATGTGGTGAAAAGGCAGCATAAGGCCCTTCACTTAGGGAAAGTCAGAAACTCAGTGTTATTACCTACATACACAAAGCAAAACATGTTTCCTCCAGTCCAACAGAAATCTGTAGGGGGAAAAAATATGAAGCTGCCCAGTATTCGCTTCCCAAGTGAGCAAATGATTTGATAGAGAACATTCAATTCCTTTCTGATGGACACAAGCATGTGGATGCTCTAGGGAGTACAAGCAAGGCTAAGAGGCTGAAACTGTTGAAGTGAAAAGCTAATGCACTGACCCTCTCAAAACAGGGAGCCCTAGCCTTGTCCTCCCCTCCCTCTGTCCTTTCCTGCTCAAGGGTACCCTTCTGCAGAAGCACACAGAATCACCCATTTAGTCCTTCTCAGAGYGGGCAGCTAGTCAAGAGCCAAAGCTCTGGCTGATGGTGCAGAGCGATGTCTCAGCTAAGACACAGGAATGTCAGGATTTTTGCTTAGGAGGATGGGTGAAGCTGATACATCTGCAAGATAGTGTCACTGCTTGGTATCTGCTCAGAGGTGAAATATGGGGCAGCAAGGGGATGGGTGACACAACAGCAACACTGGGAAGATTTCTAGCTTGCTTTACATAGCCTAGGAATGGCTGTGCCTCCAGAAACCCTGCCCTGAGGAACTAATTTTAGCAAAACTTCAGCTCAGTAAGCAGGGTTCTATAGAGTGCCTAAAGCCGGGTCTCGAGCCCCCAGAGTCAGCGGTGGTCTACTTGGCACAGTGGCTAGGCTCCTGCATGCTCAAGCAAGGATGCTGCCTTAYTTCAAAGAGCTGGTTTCCCCATGCTTCACCTGCCTGGTAATGTCAGCCACTGGTTCACTGCCTGTAGCACGTGTCTGTCTTCTGTTATTGCTCCTGGCAGCTGTTAGGGCTTGGTGGGCCCTGTGAATATTTTGATTCTCCAGGCTCAAACTTGCAGGCAGCCACCACCGTAACCAATYTGAGCCCAGGCACAAACAGAGCCAGAAAACTTGCAAATAACATTTAAGACAGAAAGAGTCACCATCTCCCTTAACTGAAATAGGAGCTTGCTGCTTCCTGTGGATGGCAAGTTTGACAGAAGAGATTACTTGATACGTGGCTGCCCTAAACTGCTGTCTTCCAGTATTACGTTGCTGCCAACAGCAAACCATTGCATCATTGCAGACCTGTTTTCTCAATCTTCAGCCTAATGTAATAAAGTTCACATTCCTCCTCAAGTAACCACTTCCCACGTCCTTCCTCTTCCCTGATTACCTCTCTCTCTCATTCTGTCAGCTTATGCCTGCTGKGAGAGGGGCCTGCATTTCACGACACAGCGTTCAAACCAGGCACTGCTTTTCAGGTGAAGTGTCTATTTACTGGAAATTGCCGTTTCACATTAAAAAAAAAAAAAAAAGTTCAGATTCACAAACTGTTGCTCATTCCCTCCAGAAAACACATGTGTGSGAAGAGAATAAATGGTTTTTGCAGGACCCCACAGATCTCCTAACACCTGTGTCTGCATGCAGCCTCCCACCACAGCACAGCTCTCACACTGCTCTCAGCATCTCCTCTGCYTGTGGATGTGCACACAAATCCTGTCCACGCACGGCCTGACTCACCTTATTGTTGACAAARTCCTCGGACTTGGAAGCATTCAGCTCCAAGAAGTATCTGAGGAGGGAGATGTTCCCATCCTGGACTGTATAATGAAGAACTGTCTTGTTGCTCTTCACATCCTATTTAAAAACAGAAAAACCAAACAAAATAAGAAATGTTCTGCAGAACAACCTGAAGATATTATATAAACCCATCGGAGAAAAGCCCAGGCCACCTCTGCAGCTAATGTGGAGCACCTCCTTCCCTTCAGTGGCCCTCTTACTGTCCAGTGTTTGCTTCAGGCTGCAAGAAAGTAACTCCAAAAGGCAGCAACTAACTCTGCAACCAGTCACTTGAGAGGGGAACAGCCTTGGTCCTTCCGTCAGCAGTTCATTCCTTCTCCAATTCTATAGTTTGAGCACAGCACAAGCGTCAGGCAGGGCAGGGTAGAGTTCCCGTACAAAGAAAGAGCATATGGATAACTGAGCCGATCCCTTACCCGGCTGTAGATGGAGGCTCCTGTCTGCACCAGGAGGTGGATACAGGACTCCAGCTCTTCACTCTGGTGCTGAAGATTTTTGTGCTGCTCCTCCGTTAATGTCTGGCAACCGTGCTCCCGGAGCAGGGCATTGTGGGCCAGAACAGCACAGTGGAGTGGGGTATGGCCTGGAAAACCAAGTACGGGAGGAAGATAACAACAGTCCCAATAAAGATATTGATGTACAGAGAGGAAGTGAGGGCTGGCGGGGAGAGCGTATGCATGCCTACACAGGTGTTGTTGAGGCACAAGCCCTTCCCTGGTTTCAAATGTACCATATTGGCTGTATAGACACTTTGTGGGGCACTCCAGCACGTGCTCAGTTCCAGTTGTGCATTGAATCACCATTGAATATCAGCACCATTGAATACTGGGGCATTTGAGCGCACAGCAGTGACTCTCCCCCAGGCAGTTTCTGAGGCCACTCTGGCCTCCTAGCACACCATCGAATACCAATGAGCATCAGTCAATGAAATAGCCAATATGGTTTTTCATTTTTTTAAATACCACTATAAAATGTTTGTACAAAGACTTTTACCTTCAAAATCCTTCTTTTCTAAATCAAGAGGGAAACCTAGTGACAGTATAACCTAGAAGCAACAGAGAAATGGAAAATTTTAGTTCAGCAGAACACTGTCCAAGCCAAAATCAGTCAAAACTAACAGAATTTAAAAACAAACAAAGAAACAATCACATAATTATCATTTAACTATAAACTAAGCCCTTATTTGAGACTACATTTCAGTGCTGTGAATCTATTTCCTAACAGGGACGTTCAGCGTTACAGAAGATGATCATATTCCCTAGTTTTCTAAACCCCACCTAAGTATAAGACCCTATTTAGATTTTCAGTTCAGAACAGTAAAATTAAGTCACTGCCCCCAGCTCAAGAGTGCTAGCCTCCTCGCTTTCACCCTGGGTTAAGCAAAGGCACCAATAACAACATTTCATATTTATTCTGAGTTATTATTGGCAAGGATAAATTAAAATCTCTCCTTGACATGTACAGCAAGACTTTATTACCTAGAAGTTTGCTGGCATCGGAAGTTCTCAGACTGGTTTATTTACTTTTTCTTTTTAATGTGCAGCAGATGTGGAGCAGTGTGACAGGTTAAAACCACAGCTTGTTGCAATGGCTGCAGCAATGAGGATGCAGAGCCTATAAATGGCATGAAATAGTGGTCTGGAGACCACTTGGATTTAACAGAGAGTAAAATTTTTAAAACTCGTTAACTTAAAATTATAGATTTGATGTGATGCAGCCAAGTTTATACTATTGTCTATATTATTACAGATAATGCATTTTTTGCTCTTGATTGAATAAAACAAGTTGTTCACATTACAACATCTTGGCTGAGAATTTTTGCAGTGCAGTGACTCATCCAGAACCCTGTCAAGTTAGACAAG
Organism: Oceanodroma leucorhoa; assembly: GCA_030449065.1. Taxonomy (NCBI): domain Eukaryota; kingdom Metazoa; phylum Chordata; class Aves; order Procellariiformes; genus Oceanodroma; species Oceanodroma leucorhoa. The sequence goes on from JASVER010000066.1 coordinate 5,587,781, forward strand.
GTGCAGGACAGAATCCTTCTGCTGAAGATTATCCAGAATGGTTAGGGCTTGTGCTGTCTTTTTATAACAATATAATATAATATATACGGAACAAATATTGACAAGTAGCTCTGAGCTGCCTGATGCTTAGAGATTAGATGTTTAATCCATTAGAAAAAACAATTAAAATAAATAAACTAACAAACAAACCATGAAGCATTTCATGGCTTTGACTGCACCAAGAAGCAAGCCTGTGTGAATTTTCCCTTTTTATGTCAGGGGAAAAAAACCCAAACCAAGCCAAACCAAAACACAAACCACCACAAGGCCCTCTGGGAGGCTCTGTTGCAATCATCTGGATGTAAAACACTTCCCCACTGAATGAAACACCCGTTTTCCAAAGAACTCACGATGTTACACATTAACTGCCTGCTCATGACTTAACCCGGGGCATGTGCAAGGCAGAGCTAACAAATACTGGAGATGGACCGCCAGCATGCCGGGTATCCCCTGGCACTTCCACTGACACATCCCTCATCCTCGGAGGACCCTGTGCCCTGCTCTCAGGTAAACTCATCAGCAGCCACGCTGTTGCAATGAAACTCTGCATTGAAGCTGCCTATACTCAGTCCTGAAGGCACATTTTATTAATTCCATTTTATAGCCAATAGCCAAGCATTTGAGACACATTCCAGTATGCTTATCTCTGCTATGTAATCCCTTCCAAAAATTCCCACAGTGCCTTTTCTAATGTGCTAATTTGCTCTTCAGGGCTGTTAGAGTCTGGCTGGCACACAACTTAGTTGTAGACCCTGTCTACAGAAAGATCTGTGAAACAATAGGGAAGCGAAGATCTGGTCATATAAGTCATGAAAGGTCTAGTAGATTCTGGCCATACAGGAGTATCTAGTATCTCTCACACCCTGGAAAATCTTCTCGATGGATCTTGGTTTTGCATAAAATCTGAAAAATGTGTCTCATTTTGAAGGCTGTGCCTGTGCTGGCTCTGTCTGCAGGGTCACTTCTGCTCTCTCTTCAGCTGGCTTGAGTCTGGACAAAACTCTGGATGACACTGACATCAGGRAGGGGGTTTCACACTGGTATTATTGCTCCCTCTCCTCACGGCCCACAGCTGCCTGCAGCCTCTGGGGAACCCCCTCCAACGCAGGCATCAGTATAACACTGGGGGCTCGAGCTAGAGCAAGCCCACTCTGCCTATCCTGCCATCAGCAGATTTAGAGCTATGATCTGCAGAAAGAATTTATTTTCCCCCACAAATATGCTAAAGCCATTTCCTCTGTAACAGGAGGCTGATGTTAGATGCAAGTATAGTCCCAAAACAGGAATAACCTGGGAAGCCAATTCCTAACACAATGGAAAAGGAGACTTTGGTCAGTCTTCATTGCTTACTGACATATTGCCTTCTCAGACAGTTATTTAAAAACACCAATATTGAGACTTCATTATAGGTTTATATTGCTAGCAATTAAAACCATAAAAGCTTTTCCTACCTGAAGAACTTGGGCATACCCATATGTTGCAGCAAGATGTAAAGCTGACTGCCCTTTGTTGTCTACAGCATTGACATCTGCTCCYGTCTGGATCAAATCATAGACAATAGCTGGCTGCCTGGCAGTGACAGCCACCAGCAGAGGAGTCTGAAAATAGCAGCACAACAGATAAAATGTGAGAGTCTAGAAGCAGATGCTATCATAAAACAAGGAACAGCGAAAGGCATTCTGGGCTGAATGGTATTTAGAATCCCAAGAATTGTGGTGCGTAAGCCAAAGACAGCTCACAGACAGATTTTGAATCCCACGTGTTAGGACCCATGGTGTCACGAGAAGGGGGGCATTACCCAGCTCCTGCTGAACTCCCTGCRGTGTTCTTTGGCCCTAATTTGGATGACAATCCAAGTCCAGCATTTTTGAAACACTGTTTATGTCAGGTGCAGCACTCCTAGCATAAATCTGTTGTTCATAAAACTTTTGGCCTCAGAGACTACTGCCAACATACACATATTTTCCTGGACCAGTGTTGTCTTAGACCACTCTATGAACCATGGACTGAAAAGAGAAAAAGCTCATTCTCATCCCACCTAATTTTAGGATCCTGCCAGAGGCACCTAAGCAAGGYCTATCAATGCCCAAGGCTTCCTTTATAGTAACAGAGAGAGCTGGGTTTTTCAGGACATCAGTTGCTCTAAGTCATGCAAAGCCCATGCCCATCCCAAACACTACTGTTTGTAGGAGAAAGTGGTCCGTATTACCTTTCCTCTGTGTTCCTTGGCATCAAGTCTTCGCAACAATTTCATGCGCTCTGCAGCTGCCAATGTATACGCCCTCATACCTTTAGCTGCATAAATATGTAGAATTCTAAGACAGTAAATAAAGACACCAATCACTGCTTGGCCATGAACCACCCTGGGAGCAGTTTTACAGGGTAGCATAGCCACTTCAGGGGTTTTATACCCAGTGTTCCACAAAACCATGCCATAAACCCCAAAGGGCTTGACCTTGAAAGCACCCACTCCCATGGAAAGGGCTTCCTACCTCAAAATAACTGCATCTTTCAAGAGCCCTCAGCACTCCTGAGCTTTGCCATGCTGTCTCCTTTCCACTGCAGCACTTTCTTTCAGGTGAGATTTGCCCTTGTGCTGGGAGGTATCCAAGTCCTCCACAAAGCCCAGTGTTGGGGCCCAGCGTACCATATTGTATGTATGTGTCACTTGTTGGGGTGATATGGCCTTGCATGCAGTGGTGATATCTCACCATCAGGGGTAACAAACAGCCTCTTTTAAATGGTGTATTTGTAAACAGCCTGTTAAACTCTACCTCTTTATCAAAACTGCTAGTGAGAGGGACCAAGTCCTTATCTTGTGCATAAGACAAAGRCTTGTCACAACCCATAGCAGTTATGGGCTTGCTGGTGACATGGCCCTTAGCAATGGGGAAAACACTTCACTGCTTCACTTTGGTTGCCTGGCTCTATGGCTGGAGCTGGAGAGAATTACACGGAGCTACTCACCACTTGCATTCCCCCAGGTCCTATTTGCAATGGTGCTGGGCACGCACAGGTAGCTTTGCAATTCCTCTTTTCACACTGGGAGACCATCCTACAGGCAGTAGCTGCTGGGTTTGTTTCACTCCAGACAGCAACATTTGATACTTTTTACTCAGAAGGTGGTAGGCAGTTGTTTCTTTCCTCAGGTAATTTTGTACCCCAGAGCCACACCTTGCAATTTCAGGAAGTAGAAATGCAACTTTATGGCTAGTCCACTTTTCAGTCAAGCTCAGCATTAGCTGTGGCTGCACACCCACGCATCCCCAGGGATGCCAATAGAGRATAATAGTGATTGAACTAACACCTGAACTGCAGGAGTACTTCTATGAGTAAACYGTGCCTCCAGGCCATATTTGGATCATGGAGTTCCGCTTAGTCTGCCTTAATGTGCAAAATTAGCAGAAAGTCTAACAGCTAATCTGTGGTTCTAGCCTGTACATACGTTATTGAACTAATTGATTGCTAAATCAATGCTGGGTTACCCTTTCGGATAGGAAATAAAACACTCTAGGCATATGAAAGTTACTGTAGATCTTTATTGAAAAAGATTTTGTCTTTTTCTAATCAGAACAACCCAGAAAGAAATTCTGAAACAGTTCATCATGGCTTTATATTCACACACAGAATTTACATACATTGGAGTGAAAGAAATTTAAAAGCAATCTTAGCAACCACAGGCTTGATTCACAACTGCATTATCCCAGTTTTACCTACTGAATGCCTTTGTACTTCTAAAACTGGAGTAAGCGGTGGTGAACTAAGCTCCTAATTAATTTCTTTGCTGGGTTTTTCTGCAAATGTAAGCCACTAGTTTCAATGCACCTGAACTACTGCTATTTGCAAACAGCTTTATGATCACTTACATGATCTATTGCTTAAGTCTTCCAGATATGTCAATATTAAATAACAAAATATGCTTTGAAAGTCCTCAAGACACTCAACCTGAGCTTGCAAACCTCACTCAGGCATAAGCTGTAAGGTCACTTGAAATATTGCCTAGGTGGCAACTGGACTGCTGGACATTAGGTAATAAACAGTGCAATAAATTATTTCGCAGTTAGTCTTGCAAATAATAAAATCACCTAAGGATCCTGGGCCTTAGAAAGCAGAAAAACCCAGAGAAATTGTGTTCACCAGCCAAGAGTCCCTTGTTTATTAAGAAAACAATAAACAGAGTTAGAAGGGGATATATTTCCTGCAAATATATTTGCCTGTGACATGGCACTCCTGAACATCAACAATAATATTTACAGTTGCATCAGAGGAAAAAGTAAAGCTACTTATTCTCCATGAAAGAAAATCAGAAAGCTATAAAGAAACCTGTGGGCCTGGAAGACTACAGTACAGAGAAACTTTCCATWGCAGTAAGGCATAAGAGAGGTTACTAAGGCTCCCTGGCTCAGCATGACATCACCAACTTCACACTCAAATGCTRCAGAACAAATGAAAGCATTGCCAGCTAATAGTAATGCCACGAATTCCTTGTTAGACTGAAGGCCAGATTTTGGAAGACCCCGTCTTCTCAGTGATCTCCTAATATAGGGCCATGTCTTGCAATCCTGACTCAGGCAAAACTCCTGGTGACTTCAGCGGGACTAGGATCTGTCCATTGGTAGAACATGCAGCATTACCAGCAAGCCAGAAAATCAGCCCCCCATCTCAAAGGTGGATATTTCAGAGTCCAAAAACATTCTGCAGCTGAAAAAACATGACTCCAAATCACYGTCCCATACCTACATGGCTGTYTTCCAATGGCACTCACGGCGAGACCTTGAAGTTACACCTTTGTGTGAACTCAAACCCTTYGGCTAGGCTACTTTGTGTTTCTCTGTAAACAGGGATGTCTGACTGCACTGGCATTTAGTTCAGCTGCTCAGCTGTATGGACTTTTTGTCTTCAGACTAATGCACCTACCTGCACCAGTAGAACAAAACTACACTTTTCATTTTCCTATTTTCCAAAGGAGCAGTTCAATTTAAGAATGAGAAATGTCAGTTTAGAAATGTCATGAGAAATGTCTAGTGGCCTAGATCAGGTAGAGGCTCCTCCATGGTCAGGGCAAAGACACACACACACGGCATTTACACTGAGGTCTGGAAAGCAGTCCTATTGAACTAGGTCTTGCCAATATTTAGAGGCAAGCGTACCCTCACCAAATGCTACAGTTGGCCACGGCTACACTATAGTATGTCAATTTGAGACCATGCCCTGTGTCAGAGGATGAAAGTCACCTCGTGCTGATGCTAAGCACAAGAACTATGCAGTATCAAAAGCCTGCCTTGGAGAGGTAGCAGGAACTGTAACAGCAGAGAAATATTGTGCTGGGCCCCAGGACAAAGCGAGTTTCACACAACACACAAGTCATGGTGTGCTAGAGGTGGACACCAAAATYGCAAGTAAAGTTCCCACCCCATCCCCCAGCCTGCTTTTCCTCTGTACTCAAAACTCACGGTGGTGCCAGGTGGAGTATTGAGTAGGTGAGGATCAGGCCCCAGATGTGCAACTTAAAGCCCTTCAACAGAGAGAGCATGGTTTAAAACATACGTATCATTGTCTTCATCTTCTAGAAGCAGCTTCTCAATGGGCAGTGTGCCGATGACTCGCCTGGCATCCTCCAGCTCCTGGGGGGCTGGTTCAGGAAAGGAGATCGGCAAGGGCACAAACTGAGGCCCGGAAAGTGTGGAAGAAGCTGGCTGGTACTGCAAAGTGGAGGCTGGCAGTGCAGAGAGGGGCTGTGCCCATGGGAAGTATGTGAGAGGTGGCTGCTGCTCCGTCACCTCGAGCTGAGGCACTACAGTGGGGGTGGTGCTTCGGGGCTGTTAAAATAGAAGAGAAATAAAACAAAATAAAGCAATTGGCCAGGTGTGGTGGAGGGACGACACAAAACAACAGACTAAGGATGCTCAGTCTCACTTTTAACATCCCTTTTCCTGTCTCTCTGCGTAAAGAATTATACTGAGTGTGACAGTTTTCCCRTGCTGGCTCCCATGGCAGCCATGGCTGTGGGTGTCCCAGGTGCTTGTCGCCAGTAGCTGGCACTCATGTCAAGTTGCCTCTAGCTTTCTGTTCCCGCTCCCACCCCCGCTGTAAACCCATGAGACAGTTACACCCTGTGCTGAAAACTGACGCCTTTGACAGTCTCTCTTGCAAGTTGAATGCATGGGCGCAACTTTGCTGCCACAAGGCTGAAGGCAGCTTAATTCTGGCCTCTGCGACAGTCTATCCTGACCAGCCCCTGTCAGCCAAGGCAGAGCCACATTTGAAACTATAGCCCTTCCTCACCAGTGAAGGCCACAGGACACAGGCATGGGCCTTTGCTGATTTGGTGTGTCATTTCCAGCAGCTGAACTGAAACATTAGAAGGAAAATAAGCTGCTTGAGTTCAAATGAAACAGAATTCTCTGCCCTTCTCCTCTAGGGAAGAAAAAGTACCTTGGGTCAGCCAAACAGATTTTGTCCAGCCTGAAACCAAATATTCTGCTATGTTTACGTGCTATTTTGGCCTTGCTCTTCCATCTTTAAATAGCAATTTTTGAGAAATTTATTTCCAAGTCATTCTTCCTGCTTCACCTAGTGGATGTGTTTCTTGGAATCCCATTTACTTTTTTTTTTTTTTTAAAGTTTGGAATTAAATTGTGAAGAATCTCCTGGATACTTCTCAGATCTCTGGTGGGACTGTGTTCTAAGTACTTGTCCAAACAACAGCATTTATTGACTATAATGTGCATCCACTCAGTGAACTACTTTAATTCTGCTCCCTCGGCTATTCCAAATCCAAGCTGAAGAACAGCTCCTCAAGTTGGAAGTGATGACAACAGTAAATGTAACATTCCACATTATTATCTTTGAGCTGCAAACTGCAAATAACTGTTCATAGACTTGAACAAACTCAGGGCAATGGCAGCCCTGCTGCTGACTTGATGAGAGATGATTCATTTCCCAGGACAACAGCAAAGAACARTGTATGTGTTAATAATGTGGAAAGTCTGGAGGAGTGCAGAGAGCTGGGCAAACGGCAGTGAAGTATGTCTGATTTCAGTGCAGCCACAACTTTTGTCCTGCTCAAACCAAACTAATGTCCAGCACAGTGCAGACAGGGCCACTGCTAGAACAAYTATGTGGCACGGATGCAAAGACACACAATATTACAGTAATTAAATAAATTATACTAATTACATCTGGCACTCCCCATGGCTCTTGCTAGAAGGTGGGGAATTTGCTGTCATTTATACCTAGGTATTTTTGACTTACTGCAAAATTGGTGATCAGTGGTTGAGAAGCATAAGTCAGAACAGATGAAGGTCCAACCAGTGTATAACTGGGACACATAGGCTGAACATACATATCTGCTGTGTATGGACAGCTGACTGCTTCGTGGGACACATAATCAGGGTAAGTGGTCCACTGAGTTAAAGGCTGTAAGGATGTTGAAGAGGGCTGGGAGATCCAGCCAGAACAGAGTGCTCCCTCATCTGTGACAGGCAATGCAGAGGCAGCAACATCCATATCAATGCAAGGCTGGCCTAAAAAACAGGAGAGGATTAAAGCCGAGTTCAGCATAGCCTTCCCTGCAGCAGGGCTGGCAAACACTTAGAAAGTCAAGGAAACATTACCCATTGGTGAATAGGAAGGAAGCGGCTGATGAGGCAAAACAACCTAGAAGAGAGAAGAAAAATATCCAGGGATTAAGACCATAAGCATTAAATGCAATCCCCTCTGAGAAGCACTGAGGGACAGAGCGTATTAGCTGTTACCAGCTGATTATCAGCTACAGCTTCAGTGCCAGTGTCTGAATGTTCCCACCTGCCTCTACAGAAGGGCCAGGAGAACCGAGCCTGGCAACCAGTACACATAAACCCAGCCCTGTTCATGGGCCTAGCCAAAGTCCACGTGTCCCTTCAGCTCAAGGGGGCCTTAAACAATATTTAAACCTTGTGTTGAAGAGGGATTTCCTCTTCAGAGAGGAGCCAGTCAATCTGCTTCCTCCTGGGAGGACAGAAAGAGATAGGCTGAAACTGAGAAGCAGATAGCCAAGGGTGGCTCTGGCTGATCTCTTTTTGTGTTCTTGAACAAGCTGCTTAACTTCTAAGCCACTTTCTGTTCCTAGGAATTAGATCCTGCCAAGTGCAAAGCACTTTCACCCTTCCATTAAGTCAATGGTGATTGAAGGTGCTCAGCACCCTAAAGGCATTCCACCTAAAGTAAAGATATATTTAACAGTATCTCCAGGTAACATGAGGCTGCATTGCCTTCAAAATGCTGTAGAGATGCAAAGATTTCTTTCATTGTCAAAGTATTGCCAGCTGGTGCCAGGGCTGGTCAATCATTTAGCTACTGAGGAAGAATTTTCCGCCTGTGTTTATTTTTTCTCCTACCGTTGTAGCTGCCGTTGCACTGGCATTATGAACATTTCCCCTCTTCCTTTTCAATAGCTCCTTCACTGGCTCTTTGACACGGACACCTTGATAGGGGCGAGGCTGCGGCTGCTGTTCTGGAGCAGAAGCTGAGGAAAAAAAAAAAAATGCATGTGACAGTTATTTTCCTTTCCTGCCATTTGCACCGAGACAAAATCCCCATGGCAGCCTGCTTGTCTGCAGGCTGTACTAATCAATGTGGCTGGAGTTTGGACTCATAAACATTTTCTTCCTTAGCTAATGATGTCTTTTGGCCCACACGTGATGTCAGATGGCATAGGCCTTCTCTCTACCTTTGCTGCTTGGATGYTGTGGTCACACAGATGGGTCATGAGGACAACTTAACCTGAAATAAGCATGCTTGCAATTCCCTCCAGCTGTTAAATAGCTGCAGGAATACTAAGAAACTCAGCCCCCTTTTTTTTCTTGCAAAAGAGCATTCATACATAATTCACAGCATGAAAGCTTGCACAGGCCTTGCAGCTGGGATCGTCTGGAAGCCAGAGCTGGTGCTTTTCCTGCTGCGCTGGCAGGTGTTTTTATGGCCTGCAGAAGCCGTGTCCTATCGGGCACAGGGTGTAATGAACATGTTTTGTTGAATAAATAGGCATACTGCTCTAGACATTTATGAGAGCCAGGGAGCATGTAGTACAAGGAAAAGGGGTTGCTGCTATTATGCAGARGATAATACTCCATTCCTAAAAGCAACGGCTATCAACAGACCTCCATCTCCTTATGGGGATATATTTTATACACGCGTGAAATGAGAGTAGTAGTGGTGAGCCACACGATCTGAAGGGAGGTGAAAAAGGGCATCCCTCTTCAAAACTTACCAACTAGGTACATAAAAAACAAAAACAGAGAGAGGCAACAAACAAATGCTGGTTTTCCTCAAGCTCTCTCTAGACTAAACCTTTCATTCTGCTGCCTTCAATGAGGTTTCAGTGCGTTAATTGTGGTGTTCTATGTTTTCTTCCCCTCCTTAATTCCTGAGCCTGAAATTCTGTTTTCTTTAGGCTTCTGACAAAAATAGTGTGTTTATTTTATTCCTCCTGACTTCACTTGTGTGTATCTGCTTTGTGTTGCTTCAGTGCCATTGATCTGCAGTGCAACGATTTACACCCACCTGAAGGGCAAATCAGACTGAGYACATCCAACAGGCATATAACACAGATTAGTTAGTAGAAGTCTAGCCTATGACATAACATAATTGCTGGCCAGGTGGATACATAAAAAAAGTAGAGATTAGATATTCAAGAGAAATACATTATATTCCATACTTAGGCACAAGCTGTAAATGCAACCCAAATTAGAAAAGCATCCTCATTTGGAAAGCCATTTAACTCATCACTAGTTTGACATGCATACCTCATAGCTTTTGAGAACAGGCAGCTATACTTAAGTGCCATCCTGGACCAGAGTCATGTTTCTGGTCCAAACAGAGCTTTGCTCATAGCCTGCCCAGGAGGTTTATAACTTGGTGAGCCGGGACCTGACACAGCTTTGCGGAAAGTTATATTGACAACACATCTCAGAGCTTATACCCATAAGCTCTGGTCCATTTTGAAAAGTAAAGCTTACGGCCAGCTGAAAAGGCCTACCACAAAGCCTTGCAACAAGTGAAAGTAGAGGCAGCACAGTTCTTCATAAGCCGGTATTTTCAACCCATATTTTACATTAAGTATTTGGAGGCAATTGATAGCAGAAGGAAACCATAGGATATCAAAGCTCAGAGAGGCCCGATATTTGTAAAGCCACTGATTGCAGTAGTGGCACCTGTCCCTTTTTACTGCACTTTGATTTGTAAATATGCTAATTGATAAGTTTCCATTTCTAAGGATTGCAACTGGCGTTTGGTTTTATGAAGTAAAGGTGGATATCCAGCTCAAATCTTAAAGTTAAAATATTATTCCACCCAGGAAGCATTTATTCAGATTTACATTCTGTGCTTCACATCACAGAACAAGATGAATCATTTTACTTCTGATCATCTCTCCCAGTTACATGTCATTATATGCACACTGAGATGTTTCTGTTACACCTTTCTGTGGGGAGAAGAACTGAGTCTAAATACAGACATTGTAAGTCAACCTCAAAAAATATTTAACAGAATAAACATCTCTGCTTTAATTTCTTTTAAAAAATTGAAATACTTCTTTCTCTTCAACTTTAATCTATCATTAACGCTTTCTGACTTACTACATACCATTTCATCATGAAATCTTGATCGGCCATTATAAATACTTTTGGTACCAGAGAGCACAACATTTATGTGTTGAACTGTTGTCTTTGTTACCTTTATGCATATTGGGAAAACACTTTGCTTTAAAATAGTAGCTGAAGAAAAGACGATTTTTCAGCCTTTGCCTAGTCTACCTTTGCTTACTGGACATTCTTTGTGGGACTTTAAATTGGGTTACTTGCATTCTCATGAATCCTGTGGCTTCGGAAATGCAGTTAACAAAGASAATTAAGGTCACTTTTATTCTGTATACAAGCATCCACAAGGGCTTTTAAKAGAGTTCACATTTTGCTTTTTAAATTTAATTAGTATTAATTTATCTGAGTGCAAACAATAGAGAGTGCTAAAAAGTGCTGTRGTATGAGCTGTACTGAGAACTCTGAAAAGGAGCTGAATACTAGACAGAAGGTCTGAAATAAAGACCATCACAAAGGTGCTTTCTTGGTCTTATAAGAGATTTATTTACATTTAGGAATTACTTATTTGTATTTTATTGAAAAGCTCTTCAGAGTCAAACATTGCTGTTGTTCTTTATGCTGCATGAAAACATCAACTCCGCCAAAGCAAATATGAGCTCTGCTATAGATTGCATGAGAGGTAGAACTGTACCTCTTGTGTAGTATCTTATCCCCGAGTCATCACACTGATTTCAAAGGGTCTCCTTGCAGAATTAGGGTGGGGAAGGACGGCAGTTTCTGGCTCCAGGTTTGGGGGATGGGAAAGAAGAAATTTACTGTAAAAGCTGACAAATATACCTATTCAGAGTTTCCGGTGTAAGCAGAGTAACCAAAAAAAAAAAAAAAAAAAAAAAAAAAGAAAGAAAAAAACCCCAAAGTCTGCAGAACATATTTCGGTTCCCCCAAGCTGACCTCCAGAAATAAAAATAATGCTAGCACAGCTGCTTTTCCACTGTTCAAGTGTGTACCAGGTCTGAGCATTACAGATGAACCACAGCAAAATGACTTTTGGCTTCAGTGTACAATTCCTCATAAAGTAAAAGAAATATGATCATTTAAAAATAAAAGCATTTTGAGAGATAATGACAATTAAAATATCCTTGTAAAGAAGATGCCTGGATTTAGTAGTCTCCAACTCCTTATACCACGGTTGTCTTAATAAACTATGAAGGCTGCCTTGGACCAAGTTTCAATTATATTTTTATTTAAGTCATGAGCTGCAAATGCACCAAGGTCTGCATGCCCAAATTCCATTCAAACAAATAAAAGGAACAGCAGCGTGTGTGCTGCAGTGCTCAAGTGCCCACTGTGTTCTAGCTTGTCTCATACAATTCAAGGACCACAGAACAGCCATACGCTGTTCCTTAATAGGCACTGGATCTTGATTTGCAACTTCTCTYTGAAGTTAGAAGTCAAGAAAGAAGAGAAGGAATCTAATCCAACCAGTAGGAAGCTTTGCAATAGTTTCTGTGTGTAAATATTTTTTAGTTCACTGCAATGTTTTTGTCAGGCTGCCTTACAAAGCCATGGTGTGTGTGTATGCTCAGGCTCCTTTCATCAATGTTATCACTTACTGTATTTGTTGAATGTCAACAAAAGCCTAGCAGAAACCCTGAAGACTTTTGAGTAATCTTTCAAAGTGGCTGGATAACACAGCAGCTAATGAAAAGGTACCAAATGCAGCAGTCCCACTAGCTCTAAGTATCAAGTGACAACCGAAGAAAGCCCATAATGATGTTTGATTCCAGACCGCTCTGCAGCTCAGTCTGAAAGTGTCCAGACTGCACAAACAAGGTTGAAGGTTGCCAATTTCAGTGAACTCTGGATGAAGATTTGACAACTCCATTAGTGGTGTTGTTAAGGTCAACGCATTCATTGCTCTACACTGGTTATCCCTCTGCCAATACAATTTTTCCTGCTGAGTATGAGTCCAAGTTGTGCTGAACATAGCAGGCATAGCCAACGGGGATCTTGCTGTTTGCTTTTGGGGAGCAGCTTCAAYCCCAGCTCCTGGGCTGACAAGAGCTTCAGGAACACGCTTCACAAGACCCCTTGCCCAAGGTGAGCAAAACGCTGAAGAGACTAATATGTTGGGTGGTAATCCTATAAACCCTGGCCTTCAGTTGTTTGTGCTTTGGAGAACCTAACGGAGATGTCCGCAGCATCTAGTGCAACAGCCAACAGTATCCCATTTTTGCATGATGTYTGTCATCCCCAGATTTTTGTTAGTACAGTATCTATATGCAGATACAGGTTTTTTTAAAGATACCTGCTTCTTAATAACATCCGTGAAATGCTGGTCTGAGTAAAAGATCAGACAGGGAAAGCATACCAAGACATTGCCAAACAATTAAACCAAGCAACTTCAAAATGCATCTTCCTCTACATTTTTATTTAACCGTTGCTGAAATTAGAGGGAAGATAATGGCAAAACAGCTGTTGGAAGACTGCAATTATTGAAGCGTGACAAGTTTCAGATCACTAAACTTCATATTAGCACCACCGGCCTTCACACACACATGAACTGCAGATCAGTTTAAACCTTCATCCTTTCAAACAAGTCAGAATGATTTCCCATCAGACCAATTTTCAGTTTGAAATACACTGCTAATCTTTAAGAGTTTGCATGACTACCTGCCTGCAACAGCAAATGACACACTTGTCACTGTTTCAGAAGATTTACTGTTTCTTTGCTCACACACTGACATGTGATAAGCTTATCAATTGATCAGTGTTAACAGTGTAAATATTTTTCTCTTTTCTTCTTTCACCTCCAGTATAATAAAAAAATGAAAAGAAACACAATAGAAAAGTTTTTCTTATTTGCAGTAACASCAAAAAGCAAACAGTAACTCTTGAATAACAAGAAAAATTTAGATTTCAATTAACAAACTAGTGAGTTTCTGGCTTGGATATTGAAGACCAAATTACATTAGGCAGCTGCTGACATTTTTATTGTACACAGTGAACTTTGGGTAATAAAAAGAAAAAAGTGGCTTAGCTTTGTATACACTACTTGGATGCTTAGACTCTAATCAAAGCCTTTTTTACAATAAGACATCAATGTCCATTTAGCAAGGGGCTAAATATTTCATCATGGTTGTCTGCATTTTACATTGACTTCAGATACAGAACCCTTAAAAAATATTTTTTAAAAAGTATTAAAGCTAGTAATATTATTTTGGGTCTGTTGCTGCTTTGGAAACTAATCATGTGATCAGAGCTGACATCAGAACTGAAATGGCTGCTTTTGTGATATTGATGATGTTCCACAGTACATCATGGATCACTGTGAAAAGCACTTTGATAAAATGTAGCTCTTAACAGCTAGGCAGGCAATCCTTCGTATGAGGATTATTTAATCAGCTCTCCTTGCATTTACATCCAGCCTACCTAACTGTTCATAGTCGTGGATCAGCAAGGAAAGACAGGGAAATCTAAGTCCAATTTTTAGCTCTGCCAGGATCCCTGTACAAAGTTGAGGGAAGGGTCACCCAGTTGGTAGATCTCCGAAGTTATTCAGCTGCCCAAGGATAAGTGCTTTAATAGAACTGTCAAAAGCACTTTTCAGTGGTTTTAGAAATCCCTGCAAAGGAATATCTGCAGTCCTTAGGTAGTTAGATTCCCCTTGAAAACTCAGAACTTTACAAATCTATACAATCAGGAGAAAAACAGTCCTTATTCCTTTTGGCTTTCTTGTGTTTGTACCGCTCTTATGCCAGTCCCCACAGGGGTATTTAGTTGGTGCTGGAAAGGTAATCCAACTGCAGCCATTCTCATGGCAACAGCCAGAGCTTGGATGCTTCGACTCTAATCACACCACCAGTACCCATTTATGCAAGGCAGTAAATAGCGTAATATTTGTTCAGGTCTCCGTGCTCCCTCAAGCATAGCCATCCAGCTGGGAGGCTTAAAGTACATTACAGAATGAGGCTTCCCCAGTCATGATCAGAGATGATGAGCCCTGTCCTTATTTGCTGGCTAATTACACAATTTCCCTCAATATGTTACTGCGTGAAAAACCAGTGATCTATCTTTGTCTGTGCTTTGTGGTAAGTCCAGGGCAGGGAAACAAAGCACTGAAATTCATGTAACTGTCCAAGATCCCAGATAGTAACATGACAGGGAGTCACTCAGGAGAAAGGTTCTTCATTTCAACTTCATCCTTAGCCTCAGCATCCTCCAGGGTGTGTCCCTTTTTTAACTGATCCAACTGATCAGTCAAAAGTGAAACACTCTGAAGTGGCCCATCTGCAACTCATGCCCTTGGAAACAAAAATCAGTTATTTCTACCAAGACCCATCTTAGCAAGTTGTGTTGGTGGTAACAGGCTTGGGTGGCTAGTAAGTACCAGGTCCCTGGTACCTGTAGTAGTCAATTTAAGCCAGACCTGACTAACACATTCTCTGGTTGGCCTSAGAATGAATAATCTGCCATACCGTGCTAAGACACAAAATCATCTGTACAGCATTGCCAAATAAATCATGAAACAACTCAGAAAATGTTTATCTCTATTCCATTTGGCTATTGCTTGCTTCATTATCTTGTCAATAGCCTTTCCATCTGAAACGATATGCCTCAAGGTCCCAGGACTGCATGTCRAGGTCCATTTGAAGGACTGAACATGCAACTCTGTGCACCTGACACCTCCCAAATCTCCTTTGAAGTGTTACCATTATTTTTTGTAGACAACCCTGACAAGGAAAACTGGACTGGAGTGGATTATCGTCTATACTGTTTGTCGCAATATGGGTGGGTATTTCAATAAAGATTTAGTTAAATGCAAAGCACTAAGCAAACATTTGGGCAGAGAATCTGCTCTACAATCAACAGAAGAACTCAGAGCATGAGCAAAAGAGCAGAGTGATGGTTCATTGCTCAGCATAAGGAAGTTAACTCAGGAGGGTTCTGAGCATAATTAAATCAATAGACTAAATATTTCACTTGCTTACCAACAACTTAGTACAGCATTTGACTAGGTCTCTTTCTGCTCTTTCACATAGCACTCTAACTACCAAAATCAGTGAAACATTAGTTTGACAGTAGTATATTTCAGAATTATGCCCAGTATCTTTATTGTCAGGTGTTTGTCTGCAGTTGGAAGATTGCCAAGAATCAAGTTAGCCTTGGATTCTGGCAGATCCATGTGCCCTTGTACCCTGCCTGCACTGTTCTTGGGGTATGGTATGCTTTTGACTGCTGTCCTTTTAAAAAAGGTCTCCTTCACACCTCTGGATGGTCTAAATGAGTGGAAGTCAGGAGRGCACTGTGCAGAACGTACATTCTGTTCCAACACAAGGGAAGTGTTGCAGATTGGCAAAAAAAAAGTTGATTTTGTATTTTTCCACCTGGATAGAAACAAAATCAAGGGGAGATCTGAAGACACTTGGGAAATGACATGAAAGGCTGGCTAGTAATCCCTGATGCTTTGATTGTTCTAATTAAAAAAAAAAAAAAAAAMCCACCAACCAAAACCAAGTGCCAAATAAGAGTTGGATGCATTGGCTGTGTAGTGGTGAGGGCTACTAAAAATTATCTGTTTCAGAACAAGAGAACCCCTATTACAAAGGGGAAGCTGAGATAGACAGAGAGCGTGTTAACCATAAGTCTCACCCGCACGTCCTAATTCTTCCCAGCCCATAATACTCTTTCCATTTTAGTAATGCAAGCTTTCCATTTAATTGCTTATGTGGTCATTCRTAGAGCCTGACACCTGCTTTGTAAAGCATGGATGGGCTCAACTTTCATACTATCCATCTTTTCCAGTGGGGTTTTACCAAAATTAAAACTCACAAGGTGCAGCATATTGCAGTTTCACCTCTCAGTCTCAATATCTGATACTTTCAGAAAGGCTGTATAAAGCCCCACATCTGTTGTGGGCAGAAAAGGTTTTATGCACTTAAAAAGCATTTGGGAAGAGGTTTTCAAAGGTGCGAATTCACATATATCTCAATTGCATGGGAATCCAAGCAGTCAGCGGAACAGCTAAATAGCTGAATGTCTGCCTTATGTGCAGAAATCCCATTGGACTGCAACAGGAGTTCAAAGCATTTTGACCTAGCCAAAAGCATCACCTAAATRTGAAACTCTTGCAGAATTTCAGCCTGCTTGCATACCCTCTCATAACAGAAACCRTCTGCATGAAAGGTACGTTCATTTTGTTTTCAAAATACAGCATGAGGTAACTATCTGCATAAAGACACATAAGAGGAAAGTAGCTGGTGCTGCCCATTAGAAATCTCCCATCCCTGAAGGGCTGCTGAGCCGCAGGGTGGGCCTGCTTCCATTCAGCAGAATCCTGCCAAAAGCTGGGAAGCCCCAACCAGTCACTTTGCTTCTGCCGTGGGAGGGGATGCTTTCAGGCTGAGACACTCTCTGGGGTTTTGCTGAGCGGAAGCTCTGGGCCCCACTCCTGCAAAGAATGCACTGTGCTGTGACCCTGAGGGAACGATTTCCAGTGCACAGGGCCAGCCATGCGAGACTCCCTGGAGGACAAGAGCCTCTGACCACAGCAGCTGAGGGCAAGGTCTGTTAGTTTTCCTTCTGTTCCTGCAGGGCTTTCTACAGAAGGGTCCCCTGAAGAACTGGGAAACTGCCCTTCAGAAGGTGCCCATGAGAAATGCCCTCTGGTGAGGCCACACCTATTTAAATGAGTTCTTGTGTCACTCTTGGGCTTTCAGTATGGGAGAGTTTTTTGTTCTTTGGTGGTTTTTTGTTGTTCTTGGTTTTTATTTTTAGAGCTGGGGAAAACGTATGGAAATGATACCATTCCTTTTGAAACCTCCTATTTTGCTAAAAAAGAACTGTAATCAAAGTCAAGGCACCCTGATGGAAGAGGTTGCCAGGACTTCTACGTAGTCATTTTTCACACAGGTACAGATAGAACAAAAATTTCTGCCTCTGCCTTTGCTTTCAAGCTGGTACTGCACTTGACTGGAACTGCAAATGCAGCTCTGGCCAGGGAACCAACTCTGTACCAGTAAGGCAGGAATGCCTTAGCATCCAGCATRCCCTTTGCTTCCTCTGGCAACATAATGGTACTTAACCTACTCATATCCCCATATTCCCTAGTCATCCTGCTGTTTAAGCATGTAAAGTTGGCCTTAATAATTGTCTTGATTTTTAATCCAGTCTCCTTCAGAAACCAGGTCCATACTATGAAATTTGCAAAGAAGCCTTAGGAAATTAAATGCCTGACTCCAGTTGACTTGCACTGGCATTTCAGTTTCCGCCTCCCTTTGTMTTCCTTCTGGCTCAGTTATTGCAGCATCCCTGCTGTCTCTGACAGATCCCAAGTGGGATAAAAGTCTCTTTTACATGTGCCCCAGTACATGGTTATATGCCTCTCTAGTCTGGTTACTCTATAATACAGCATCTTAGACCACAGAGAAGTAATTGACCTGCAGGGTGAGAAATGTCAAACCCTGACATCCGTCCTGGGAGTGCATGGCTAGGTGTCAACCTAGGTCTCATTTACCTGGCTGTCTGGCAGCACAGTACCACAAGTGTGCAAAACAAAACAGTTGCTCTTGCCAGGATTAGAGCCATCTGTTTCTACACCAAATATGGGATGCTTTGTCCCATACTTGGGGAAAAGATTCACCCACCCCTCAGAAGCTCCCCACAAACTTATTGCCCATCTATCCAGGATGCCCTTTTGCCAGAATACCCAAGTAACTCATTTTGGTTTTAATTATACTGAAACTCTCTGCGTGGCAGAGGAAAGCTCCTTCTATTTCCTAGGTAGGGAGCAGAGCAGAGCAGGGCTTTTATGCTCTCACATTAGCCTAGGGCTCATGCAAGCACACACCAAGTTCCCTGGTCACCCACACTGTCTCTGCATCAATTTATACTTTAGAGCAAGGCAATGGCTTGCATGTGGGCACTGGGACATCCATGTGGTCACAGGTGGTTTGAACGAGATGGTGCAGGAAACTTGAGGCCACAGCTAGTCACACTAACAAGAAATATTGGTGCACTAGAGACACCAAAAGGAGACTCACAGAGATACTGGGAAGTCTAACTTCCACTGAAGCCTTTGGGACCTGAATACCTGGACTGACCTGAGCAATCTACCTACAGTCGCACATGGGATCTCCAGTAGAGCAGGCAATTGCACCCAAGTTGCCTGCATCCCAGTCATCAGAATAGTCTTCCTGTCTACCTTCAAAGCCAAAGCACATAATTCATTACTGTAATGATATAGAAAAGAAGTAGGGTTAATAAGATAGCAGTTCCATGTTGGAAAAAGGAACCCTAACCTAATCCAGTGACACAACAGACAAAGACAGCAAATGCCAACAGCGAGCACAGACTCAGCCAGGCAACCACCTACAGAAATTTCCCCTCAGCCCCTTCTGTGTCGTAGTAAATATAATGCCAGGCAGCTCTAGCAACCAGCCCAGGAGTCAGAGAGAAGTCTGGCCACTCCACTGGCTGCTTCAGCTGACCGGTGTGAGAAGGACTTCCTCAGCAACAGAAGTCAAATCAAGGTAGTTACTATGTCTCATGCAGGCTTTCAAACAGCCAGGAAGCATTGCTAAAATAGGAGATTCAAGTCTCGAGAAGCTCACGGGGCATGGAGGGACAGGCAGGTATTGGCCAGAAGTTGTCTTGCCTAGAAACTATCAACAGGGAATGGCTGACATCAAGATATAGGTTTTGATCTCTTCTCATGCAGGCTTGTAATTCCTGTTCACCTTTGAAAGCACTGCACATGTCAAAAAAAAAAAAACAAAAAAAAACGCAAAGGAAAAATACCAATTTGCTTACCAATTTTGTTCTACCTAAAACATCAGGTTGTTAGTATTGCTTTGTCATTGCAGGAAAAAAAAACCCAAACAACACAAAACCAAACAAACCATTAATGGACTTCTGAGGTGGAAGATTAGATTCAAGATTTGAATCTAATCATCTTGCAGTATGCTCCAGATCATATATCTACTGATTTTGAAAACAGCAGAAGATAAAGGGGGAAAGAAGGTGTGTTGCCATAGTACTCCCACTTGACTGACTACTTGTCAGACAAATTAAAACACGATTGAATAAGCAATCAGAGCTTTGTGCTACAGGACACTACAGTCTACAATATAATTTCACAAATATACATTTGAGCTTCCAAAGTGTTCAACTGAAAAAAAGCAGGAGAAATGTGTAAAAGAGAAAACAGACTTAACTGCTAATAAGCTTAGAAAGCCATATGCATAGTAAACCAAGCTCTGAACAACTTACAAGCTATTATATAAAGAAGATAAATGTTAGTTTCATATCAGATAAGTCACTGTCAAATGTTTAAGAAATTAGCTTCTTCCATTCAGGTATATTGTATTATTCGAGGTTAACAGAACAGCATGGTGAAATGCAAAGGATCGCAGCACAGTTGCAAAAATGAGCATCATCTACAGATCCATACAGTGAGAATGAAAAACTTGCAAGAAGCAAACACCTACCTGTATTATGATCAGTAAACTATTTTAGCAAAGGTGGGCCAAGAGGAGTGAAATCATCTTGAAAACAAGAAAACTGATTTCCTGTAAAGTCATAACTATATTGCCCTCAACTGCTTTGTTCCTTATCTTTTTTATTAGTTGAAAAAAGTACATATCAAAAAAAGGCACAGAAATAAGATTTCTCACAGGTTTCACTTTTAAAAAGGAAAATTTTCTGGTATGTAACCACTGTAACCTTTGATATAATACCTGCATCCTGTTATTGTTTTTATGAATCATAGTCTTCCACTTGATTCATAGTGATGAATGCCAACAAAGCAGCAATGCCGCACTGTGTTAATATCCCTGCCGGAAAATTAGCATCATGCCTTACCATCTTCCTCTCTTGAGCCAAGCATGTCTTCACGGGTATCGTCTCCCATGCTATGCTAATGCTTACTCATTCATTACAATCTTCAGCTTTTATCGCAGTTATGAAAAACAAACCAGAGCTCACTTACATTTTTGCCAGTGCATATTCTGTGTCAGGACGGAGTCTTTTTTTCTCTTTGATGAAGATAGCTTGGCTTTTTAATAGCTAACGTGTGTTTGACTCCTTTACGGGGATGTGATAACTGACTGTCAGGATGTTTCTTTCAGCTTTTTAAAAGCCCCATGTTCCCGCTGAACCCTGTGATGTCATCACATCCTCCAACCACAACCACTTCTATATTTTCCCTTGCTCTGTGTTGTTCCTCCAAGAGCAGTGAACTCTGGAGGATATTATGCACAAAAATGCACCCAATATCACCAAAATGTATTTGAACAAACAATCAAACCTGGAACCTGCCACTCATGGGGCTTTTACCACAGATTTGCAAAATTAGGTCAAAAGGTTGTACAGCAGAAAAAACACAAGAGTCTTTTAGTAATATTTTGACCTTCTGTGGCACTAAGGATAGTCTTGTTTCATGTAAGACAACATTCTGCTGCTTCAGATGGCATAACTATTGGCTCCGCACACTTCAGCTAGACTGAAYCAGCCCACATGTCATGGCTGCCTGGCCCTTTAAATGCACAACACTTAAAATACAAAACTTGAGTGTTTGCTCTTGCCTTATGAGAATCTCAACTCCCTGGGGCCACTAAATTTGAACTTATGAGGAAACACCTGTAAACACTTCAAGCCTCATTAAACGAGGACATCCTTCATTTAAAAAAGAAACCCTTTTTTCTGTTTTGTTTTTATCAAAATACAACACTTCCTACTAAAGAAGAGATGGCCCTTCCAAAATAACTTGCAAAGCCAAAGGAAGCCTGAGAGAGACTTGCCATAGGAGTTCAAATAAGTTCTTACATTAATAACAGCACCATTATATCTTACTTATTCACACCATTGCATGAACATAACCTCTTAAACTTCTTAACATTCTTTCCTCTAAAAATCAGACCATTGTGATGAATTTTCACAAGTAACACTGACTTAGGAGTTTCGTTCCCAGAGAAATATTTGTTGGAAGATGCACAGTGAGTTTAGGATTCTGGCATTCCTATCTTCCTGTTCAGTTTTGAACCACTGAATTGCCGTGGCCCCGAAATTTGCTCTCACAAATTTCTCTTCCCATAAAAAGAACAAGGCAGGATCTGGTCAGTTCTTTAACCAGGAGTCTATTAAAACAACTTCATCCTTTGAAGGATGCCAAGCACCTCTCGGGAGTAGGTACATATTGTGAACCATTTTACAACATACCATTAGTGTTGCATTTAATGACAAAAACCCAGATTAATCAAATGAAGAGGAATGCTTAATTTATTCCATCTAATTCAAAGATCTGTCCAAAAAACACAAAGAAACAAAACCCCAGAGCAAGTGTGTACCTCCACATTGCTGCCCTCCAAAATAGCATCCACCTCCTCAGTTCTTGGACACAAGGGCATTGTTTAGCCACCTTTTGCATACGTGCATTAATGCTTACTACCAGCCATACAGTATAATATCCTCTGTGCTGTTGAAGTGCTTAGTAATAGCAGTCAATCTGTTAGCTAATACCTCACAGATGGACAGGTAAGCTAGAGTCTAACTCATAGCCCAATATAGCCAGATGAAGTGAGGAAGAATATTGAAACTGGCTTCAGTGGCATTTCAGTTACACTGAAGCAGGAAGAATTTGTGGACTTTCATATCTCCGATACAAAAGCAGTATCATATTTCTCCCTAAACTAATGGAACTTCATTTTAGAAACCTCTTAAATTTTTAGAATTAAGATAAATGCTTGTAATGCAACAGGAAATCTCTTCCTGACAAATTATACTCTATGAAAGCCAGGGCCCAATCATACATTTAGATTTACTTAAAGCTTACAGCACAAGGCAATCTTAGGAAATACTGGGAGAAGTTTCTGGAGTTTGGCTTGAGTCAGTGCATAAGACAATGTCAGAGAGCGTTTAGAACTGTACTCTGTTGCAGTTTTCTTCTGGAAATATCTGAATTCTGACATCACAGAGCTACTAGAAAACAGCATGGTAAATCAAGTTTTTAGGCAGGTTTCTGCTAGGAATAAGACCTTATTTTTAAGTATGAGAACACACTCTGTGTACATTTGTGCTCTGCAGAGTAGTAGAAGCATAGTCTGAGATTTGTAAACACCAGGTCTTATGTATATGTGAAGGCAGACTGCATAATACACGAAAGTAAATATACAGACTCGCATGAAAAGAATCTATRTCATATCATCTCACCTTTAACTATACTTTAATTGTGCTTAGAAAAGCTGTGGATAACATTAAAACACTCAGGATTAAACTGTTTTTAAGGTCTTTATATCAATACTTTAAAAGTATGAAACCAGGCAGATAAAGTCTTGTTATAATAAACAYCTAAAATGAGGAAGTTGCAAAAAAGGGCATGTTTTCCACAGATAAAACAGCCAGCACTATTTTGGTGGCTGATAATCATCCATTTCCATATTTTACACACAGTTACCAGATAAACTTTTGACTTATTAACAAAGAATCGCTCTCCAAAAAGTAACTTCACAGGGGCACATACGTGTAGCTTAGTCACCCCACGCCATACCAAGCAAAATAAAAGCTCTGTCAAACATGAACCTCTTCTCATTTCACATATTTTACAGAAAAACACAATTTGGTTAAGGACCATTTTACTAATGAGGTCCAAAGGAAGAGACAAAAGTAGAGATAAAGATGAAAAACATCACTTAGCAAGTATCATATTTGCGTCTTCCTCTGATAACTGTTTGCAAATAATGATTCAAGTTTATAGCCTATAAAYAAGGCTATAAATATACAGCCCAGGCTATTGTTAGGTGATCAAACAGCACCGACAGCAGGAAGGCTTCTTGTGGATAGCTGTACCTTCAACAGACACTCAGAAAATTAACTGCAGCCTTTGCCACTAGATGACTAGATGCAAACCAAGCTGCCTGGGTCATGCCTTGACCCGTTCACCATAAGACCAAAGCAACAAGCTCTATGTCAGGCTACATGTTAGAGTCAATCAGACCTTGGTTTGGCGAGGAACATATCTGCCCCGAGTCAGGGTACAATTTCTCATGTTCCTGGTGGCTACACTTTGAGTTATGTCCAGAGACCAAAAGATTCACAGGCAGCATTACAATTTGGTCTGACCACCACACACAGCTTTCAAAGGATAACCTGAAATTAACTGCAAAGCACATTAGAGCATCCATGCACTGTATACAGTAYAGAAACTCTTCTCTTCAGGCCTACAGTGAGATGCTTTTCTCCTAAGCAGGGTTGGTGGCTYGGTACGCACAAGAACCAGTCAAGGGTTGCAGCAGATCCCAGTGGATCCCTGCAGCTGATCTCAGCAAGGATGGTAAGAGCGGAGTGCAAGGATGACTCAAACTGCATGTGCGTTATCTCCTCTTCCAGCCAGGATGATCCAAATGTGGAAGACAGATGCCCAGCATCAGTTGTTCATTCATTAAGGTATGTGGGATGTGTACGCCATCAGACAATGTCAGCTAGAAAACCAATACATCAGCCACAGCGTTCAGAAATCTGCAGTTCCCCTGCTAGTAAACTACCTGCTGCCAACCAGCGGGCAAGACTTTAATCTGAGCACTCACAGAAGTTGCAGACAAATCCATCCTTTCCTCTTTTACACGACAAAGACTGTCTCCGTCTCCCATCTCGCCTGTGGGCAGCAGTGGATTCACCAAAATCCACTGCAAATAGCAAAGAGCCATACAGCCTCTAAAGAAACCTTTTGCCGCTGGTTCCTTTCACTATGGAAATGCAGATGAGCAGGATAAAGTGGTTGAGAGAAGGCAGTTGTTTGGTAATCTTACAGCTAAGCTCACTGCCTACACCAGTGGATATATACTGCAAACCTGATGCTCCTGTTAAGGGGGAACTAAAACCAACAACTGTGCCTACTCTGGTAGCAACTGTGCCTACTCAGTGCTGGCAGCAACATGGCCTTGCAAGAATTTTGACTATACAAATGATATAAAATCATAGGGATATATTATGTTTGACAATCTGAACCTGAGCTTTATCTTACTCCCTCGTCGCTTTGATGTTGTCTTATTCAAAGGGCAGGAGTTGAGCTCATAAGTAATTTTCTTCCAAAAGTGGATTAATGCTCTTGACAGATGTCCTAGGTGTTGAGATTTGTTGTTGTTGTGGGGTGTGGGGGTCTTTTTGTTTGTGTTTTTTTTAAACATGTCAATATTAGCACTTTAATGTTGCCATACAACATAAGAAGTATGAATATATAAGTAGTAGTCTGATATTTCAGAAAGCTTTGTGGTCTGCAAACACAAACATTTACCTTTGAGAATACAATAACTAAATTAATAAATGGATCTCTACCTCATAGGTTTGAATGAGTGTTTAAAAGACAACGATGCTTAGAAAAGGTTCTCATACTTCTTTCCTAATCAATCAAGAGAGAGAAYAGAGGAAATGAAAAGTTGAGCCTCATTTGAGGCAACAAGATCTGACATCTGACTGAAAAAGATTTGCTATTTCAGATTACAAATTCTATAACCCATGTCTTTATTTTGTAGCCTGACATTATATGTAAAAATATTGCAAGAAACAATCCAGAACCAAAGCCCACAGAGTATGAGGCCAGGATTCAGTCCAGCAAGCTTATGTAAATCACATTCACCTAACTTAGGAGCATCCCACTACACCCCATTGAACTCTCTTGGCAGAACCAAAAGAACAGGCATCTCCAGAAGTATGAGTCACCCAAGTCCRAATCACCTTCTGGAAGTGCTTATCTCTTTTAGTAGACCACAGAGCAGGACTAGTACAATGAGGGTCCTAATTCTGGTAGTTTGATTAGGCATCAAAAGAGAGGGATGAATGAAGGCCTAAAAAAACCTCAAAGCCAAAGCCCTTTCCCAAGTCAAAGTCTCTGCTGGATGCAGAGATGCGCCATGGCTTGCCTCAAACAGTGAGAAGGCAGCTGATTTCCTTGAGAAGCAGGAGGGACATGACAACTACTAAGAACAAGGGAAGAGGGCAATGGCAGYGAGCTGCATAGTGTGTCGCAATGTGGGGTGAATTTTCATGCTCTATCTACAGACCATTTACCAGAGAACAAGTCCTCAACACTTCTAAAGCATGTTTGAAGCAAAAGTGTTACTTCAGTCAACAAGGGTGGGAGGGTGGAGTGGCAGAGAAAAGTAAAAAAAAAGTTAAAAAACAAAATTTCCCATTTTCAGCAGAAGCTGGGRCTCATGTGAAGGTTACCAGGACTCTATGAGTCACAGCAGGAGGGAGATCATAACAACCTGATCAGATAGATTTACCAGGCGGGGCAAGACAAGAGAGACTTTTAATGAGAGCTGTAATAAATCTCAAAAACTCTCTGGATAATGCCAGTTTACTACATGTCCCACTGAACATGGCCTAAAAAAATGAAGGACACATTTCTGATTTCACATGGGCTCAGGAAAGGGTCTGATACAGGTAGAGAAGATGGCATCTCCTGCTGGGACAGCCTGTTCCGTCAGCTTTGTATGTTATAGACTCAGAGAAGCAGAGAGACATACTAATTTTGCAGCAACCCCTCATCAATAAACAGTCCTGTGGTTTTTTTGTGGGTTTKGGGGTTCCTTAGTTTTCGTTCTGTTCTTGGGGATACTGCCCCTCTGGCAGGGCCAGGAACAGAGCTAAGAGGTATACACATCTCATCACGCAATACTGACTGAGGCAGCTGATAGGAGCTTCAGTGCTTTGCTCAAGATCATGTAAGAAATCTGTAGTAGGAATGGGAGCAGAGGCCAAACTTTTGGGGATAGCCTTGTGTACAAGGCTGCTCACTAATGATGTGCTTCCTGAGGAGTGTATCACCTTTTTTTTTCTTTAATACTGTAAGTAACATTGAAGCAAGTATGGTACAATAAACTCTTGTTTTTTTGTTTTTTTGTTTTTTATGTGAGCCTCACATCTCCTACTTCACCCTCTGAAACAAGTTCTGATTCATACCTCAGCTTTGATAAGGAACATGATTCATACCTCAGCTTTGATAAGGAACAAATGATGCAGCCTTCGTATATGCTCAGCGCTACAGATTAAGTCCTTGGGCAGTGTAAATCACCATAGCCCTCATGATCTCTCAGACAGTGAGGATCTGAACCTGGGACATTCCACATCCACTCCAGGGTTGCTGCACATATTTTCTCACACAAAGAAATGTCCCATACTGATCAGGCCTAACATCAGGCACAAAGGAGAGCATGAAATCCTTCAGAACTTCTGCACACAGATGCCTAAGTGAAGGTATTTCCCAGCGTCCTCAAGAAAGTTCTGAGTTCTAGAGTAAAAAGAAAGTAAAAAAACCAAGCCAACCATATTTCTCACACTGAGACCATGTCTGCAATTAGAGACATAAGAGTTTCCCATGAACAAGCACTTGTGTTTTCTAATACATGTTAAGTTCTAGAAGAGACCTTTCCAGGCTTTCTTTGTACTTTATACTCTTTAGGAGATCATCTGGTCTGTTCCTGAACTCCAAGATGTGATTGGCTTACCCCCCGCAAAAAAAAAAAACAAAGAAACCCCCCAAAAAACAAAACCCAAAACACCCCACTACTTCTAAAAGCTAAATATGCAAGCTGTTTGTAATGGTCACACACACATACTCTCAGATCTACCCTGTCCTTGCTTCTCCCTTCCTGCTGCTCACACACATGCCATGTTCAACACCATCTGCTTGCAGCCTACCCATTCTCCTCAAACACTCAGGTGTTTGTGAATGAATAGCAGTCACGTTTAGTTCAAGTTTCCGGTACTGAGTCAGGCAACAGGAACAGTAGCGCATAACACAGTCYGTGTCCATACTGCAGCTGGAAGTGAGGCGTGAGCTAACCTTGACTGACCCAGCAAAAGGACCAAGAACAGTGATGATCCCACAAGCCTGGGGTTCTGTGCTTGCTCGCAAAGCCAGCCTGGGACCACAGGCACACTACCATGGAGTTAATGCGCACTGAAGTCCTGGTCACTGCAGCTTCTCTCTGCAGTTAGCTGTTCAAACTAGTTTGTGTATGCCTGTGCATCCTGCAAACTTGCCTCTGACTGCAATGCTGACATGATCTCGGGTGAGCTAGCGCTGGGAGCAGTTGCAGCCTCTCCCCTTTCACGTGTCTCAGAGTGGCTGCCAAAGCAGATGGTGTTAAGGGGTGAAAGGAGCAGGGCATCTTTGTAACTTCCCCGCCTACAGTAACACCAGTCTGGTGACTTGCTGGTGTCCAGAGTTTGTGCGCACCAACACAGTGAAAACCACCCGTCCAAGCTATCTGTTGAGAAATTACACACAGAACCACCCCCAAAATAAACCTGAAATTGGCAGAAATCAAAAGCAGATCTCAAATGATTAATGAAGAGAAAACAGGATTAAGAATATCATTGAATRTTATGCACGTAAATCGCATGACTAGCTCTGGAAGCTGGCAACGTGAGACAGCAAGAAAGCTTGGGGTTTCATCAGTTATGAAAGCAATGCAGCATGAAGGTTTGTTCCATGTTCCCACTGGAGTGTCAAACAGGCTTCCTTTTGCAGTGGTCTTGCACAGAAGCCAGTAACATGCTGCACTAAAGACTTTGGTCTCTCTTTGCTGAGTCTGCTGAAGTAAAGCATTTCTTTAAAGAGTTCTTACCACCACATTTTTAATAGACTCTCTTTCTCCTCACAGAGGCGAAACTAAAGAACAAGGAAGACTTTGTGTAACATGAATTCAGTGATACTTCTCACGACCTATATTCAYCATTTGTAGAAGTGGGTTTCAACCAAAATTCATGAATTTCAGATGAAACCCACTTTCTGAGAATATTTTTTCTGACTGGATGMACACTAAGGCAAGTCCTAGAAAGGCATTTTAGTTAGAGCTCACACTCTGTGCACTCAATTCATACAGTGGAAGTAATCCATCTCAAACACAAGTTTYAATGGTTGAAGAAGCCACATTCAGCCAAGCCATGTGCCCAACTCAGCAGAGTAAACCAGGGACTTCAACACCTCCTTTCACATTGAGATATTGGCCCAGGCTTGCCAAAACCTGAGCAACCAGCATTTCTTCAAGCTGAGGGCTTTAAGCAGTTGCTAGATATTTTACTATCAGATCTGTCAGGCTGCTTCTAGCTTATGTCATTTAGAACGTGAACCTTGCCACTGTTACCAAGGCAAAAGCTCGAGCCCTGATTGTGTCACAAGGAAAGTCAAGTCACCAGTGCCTGGTCCCTTCTGGAAAACTGTCATGTTGAAAGCGTTCTCTGAGCACATTTGCCCCTAGACTTTCATAGAGAAACAGGACTCAGCAGCTTTGGCAGTATCCTCATGCTTGCCTTACCCTGAAACCCGTGATGTACAGCTGCAGAGGAGTGGGCAGAGAGCTACAGAGAACAATAGCACTGTACTGAGCTGTGAATCTACACAAAAGTTCCCATTGCTTCAGTCAGCATTTACTTTTCCGTGGTCTCCTTCAAACATCTGGGAAACCCCCTTGAGGGTGCAGTTGGTTCTGCAAACTCAGGACATTTGCTTTTCCCAGGACACAACCAGCATGGGAAGTTAGATAGTTCTTTCTACTGCCTGCAGGACCACCTACAGATCTCAGCTCATCTCTTCATTCAGAAGGTTAATTCTCTGCTTAGTCTAAGGGAAAGGACTCCATTAGGAAGTTAGGGGAGGGGGAAATAGGAAAAGTTTGGGGGAATTTCCTGTCAAGGACCTCCCTTTTCATCATCAACGATGAGGATACAGGTTTGTGGACCTTACATACAGAGCTACTAATCTGACCTTAGGATAGTGGAAATGTCAGTTGCCCCTCCTAAAGGCATTGACCCCAATTTAGTAGACAAGACCTGTTACATYTTCATTTAGCCCTCATGCTTAAGAGAGAGCACAAGATTTTCAAACTGATTTCACATCCGGATGAAGAAAAAGGAACTAAAAACCTCCCCTCTACCTTATCAGCTCTGGTTCCTGGCCAGGCTACACTCAGAAAACCTGACTTTCAGTTTGCAAAGTTGCACCAGGGGTCTTGGAGGAAGAACTTTTCCAAGATCCTTGCCTATTTGACAACTGGTTAGAAAGAATGGAAAAAAACCATCTAGATTAAAATGCAGAATTAAAAGCTTGGTAAAGTGGAAGCATTACTGCCCACTCTTGAGAAGTGTGCACAACCGAAAGCTTTGCACTAGCAGGGAAATTATGAATGTTGCCTGTGGTTACCAGGAACAGAAGACGAAATGCCAATTTCTAGTCACTGCCATGGAGCAACAACCACCTGGGTCTGTTCTAAAGKGAAATAAAACTCTAGGAGTGATTGCTGGAATTCCTTCTGCATCCTCATGCTGAATTGCCTGCAGGAACTTATCATGGGTTCTTTGTAACCAATAGCTCAAGCCTCTGCTCCAGGCAAGCTGTCTCTGGAGGGTTTCTTTAGCTTCTTCTGAAACACAGTACTTCCAGTCASTCTGAGAAAAGGATCCTGGAGGGAGTTTGTCTCAAGTCTAATCTTGTTTCACTAATATTTTATTTCCCCACTAGCAATGAGATTAAATTAATTAGTTTAAATGCATCATATGTAGAAGTGGAGAAATTCTGAAGATGGAAATATTCATAGGGGTGAGAAGGCACATTTATCTGGCAGCTGAGAGAGCTGAAAGTTATTAATGACTTGCTCCAGGAATTTGGTTCTCAGTGTCCAGGATGTTATTATGTGCATCACTATCCAGGCAAATCACAATGGAAGTCTTAAAGAGGAATGTGATGATGATGTCCCAAAGACTCACTCATTCTCACTCACATATTCTCCTTGCAACACTTTATACTACGCTCACTATTCCCCATGTATATACCCTTTTATTTTTGGTGTTACRATAGTACAAAACTGTATTTTGACCAAAAAAGCAAACTGTTGGCATAAAAAAAAGGCCACATCAGCAAGTGTGAATGACAAATTTCTCTATCCTTGTATAGTTAGCAAGACAAGGGCTTCACATCATGAAGCAAAACTGCATTTTTGTGTTTAAAAAAGTAATTATTTTGAGAAGAATGTTGCAGCTCTCTTTCAGGATTTAGTAAGATGTGATCTGTRGTTTCTGCAAGTCAGTGGAAAGATTTCAGCAGCCACATTCAGAAAGACACTCAAACATATGCCAGCCTTTGGATGCAGAGGTGTATATCCACGTTTGAATGATCTGACTCGCTTGTCTAAGATAAACAGTCCCTATACACTCAAAGCAATTCTTTCCTGAATGCAAAAAACAGTACTGATTTAGAGTCCAGTATTGCAGCAATGACTCCAGCAAGAGCCGTGTCAAATTGCTTACGGGCATTTGTCGTTGTCCTGAAACTCTGTCATCAATAGCACCCAAAGGGGCAATGAATCAAAAGCAAAAGCTGTAATTTAGGTAAAAACAAAAGAAATCCACTTTTGCAGTTAGTATTTACATACAAATTTSTTTGCGTCGTAACAGATTTGTATTAGTTGGGTGAAACTGCCACCTGCTGGTCACCTCGCTGTCAATCTAAGTGGGGTTTAGGGCTCAGCAGTTGTGTTACTAGACTGACAAAGCAAAGAGAAGGAGATTTGCAAATGCACAGACACCAAATCTTGCAGCTCAGCCTTGGACAATCCGCTCTCCAACACTCACTACAGTCAGGAATTATATAACGGCCCAAAAGAAGGAGACCACATTACGTAAAAGCCTATTCCAACTCAAGTTCCTGTGGTCTTCTGACACTAGGTTGGTAACAGAAAGAACATTCCAAAGATAAATAAAAATGGTTGTCCAGAAACAGAGCAGAGGAACCAAATTTAACAGCAACGACACATGCTCCAGGACGTGCATTGCTGTTCAGGAAAGGATGATGAAAATAACATGGCTGCCACACCTGTTAACACTATATAMCTCATGCTGGTCTTTAAAACACAAAGGTTTGGATTAAGGAAACATCAGAAAAGGAAATGTRCTCAAAACAGTTTTCAAACAGACAGAAACACAATGCTTACAGCTCTATGTGCATAAAGGCATAGCTTCCCTCAGGCAAAAGCCTTCACCAGTGTTGTTCATGGCACAGAAACCCTTAGGACATCAAGGGGACTCCTAGCCCTGCAAGTCTCTTTTACATGCTCAGTTGCATTCGTTAATATTTGTATTGTGAATGCTGAGTCCATGCAATAGRCCAGTCCTTGGCCATGTCTCTCAGCCCATCAGATGATCATGCCTACTTATTAAGAAGAAAAGGTCCCTGGAAGACATAAGGATGGCACTGAAGCACGCACACACAGGCACTAACTCAAGACCGAGGTCTTGAGATCATGCTTCTTCTCTTAAGTGRACCTTCAACTCTGCATACAATCACCTGTAAAACCCAGAGAGCTGCCCTGCCTGAAATTACACAGGCATTATGCAACACAACTGATGAGCCTTTCCCCAGGATCCAGTCATGTCACAGACATGTCTTATTTAATAAATCTACAGCAGAACAGAATTATTGAAGGAACAAACTTCTTTTTTGGTTCCTTGTGACCGGAGCATCGAAGAGAACATCTAAATGCAGAGCTGGAAGCAAAAGCTTTCTGGTACATATGATACATGCCACTTCACATGGGAAAGTAAGCAGTGAGAGACACCCCTGGGAAGGATAGAACCAAATAGAGTTTATGGRGTGAGTAAGGGATAGTTTTCTCTTCCCCAGGGCTAATGTGCTCTGAAATTTTTTCCATTTGCTCTAACCCATGGCTTCAGTGAGGAATTGTCTTTAACCATCACCAACCGATTGTGTCTGGAATAACAACAGTGCTTCTTGCTGTCCTGCACAYGGAAGGGTTTCAGTTCTGGAGAAAAAGCCACTCCAGGTGTACGATTTGGCAAGCCAGGCACCTCAGAAGTGACTGGAAGCTCACAACACACTCAGTGGTCCGATAGCCAATGAAAGTATCAGGCACAGTCAACAGTTGGAAGAACAACTGTTCTGTACAGGGTGTGGAAAGCAATGAGCTTCTCACAAGCAAAGGAGCTGGGAATGCAGTGGAGATACAGCATGCTCAGSAAGGAAGCAAATCTTTCCTTGGCAAATGAGAATTTTGGAATAATTTCAGATCCCCTCAGGCAGAGGAGATTTTCTGTTAGTCTCATGGTCACTGCCAACATGTCTGTAAGAGAAACAATACAGCCTTTTGCTGTGACTTAAATGGTAAAATCAGGGAACAAACTCAAAAAATAATTCAGAGACAGCCTCTTTTGCTTCCCTCAATCCTGTACTGTACATCCACTGAAAATTTGAAACCATCTTTTGAAAAGGAAGCTATGCAGCAACAGGCTTCACCAAATGTGGATGTAAGAGCAGCATCATTCTCAGGCAAACATGTTTGATGTTTTGCTCTGATTTTTGTTAAGGCCAGTCAGCTAAACTGCTGTATCTCTAGGCAGATTTATGGCACATTGCTATAAAACAGAAACACTTTTTGCAGACRTGAATTTTCTGGTATCCATCCCTGTCTGTAAACCTTTTATTTAACTCCAGTAAAAAAAAAAATGGAGATTTAAAATATAGCAGATGTTTAGAAGTTTCATCAGCATAACTCATGTAAGTAACATCAGCAGCAGTCAAAGAATGCATCTGARAAGAATGTTCAAATCAGACATTCTCTTTTAAGATACAGCATTAACTGCTGTCTAACCATCTCTGCTACATATTTTTGAGTAATCCCTCTCTCATCTATCGCAGTGCAGAAAGATAAGGGTATTTTCTTTCACTCCAGATGCACAGAAAGCATTTGATTAACATTGACAGTTCCCTGGAAATTTAGGGGCTTTCCTTTTGTAAGAYGCAGTTGTGAAAACTCCCTGCTCTTTTCTTTCAATGAATGGAACTCTCACTGGGTGATCTTTTATTGTATTAAATGCAGGTACAGAAACCAGCTATTATTGTACTTGATGATTCTGGTGCAAGTACCAAAGAAGGCACTTAATTTTCCRTTTAACCCTCTCCTTTGTTTCTCTTTTGTTTACCTGTCAATAGTTTTGCACACTCTACAGTTTAATTTATTTTCCACACAATTTCACCTCTTAAGGTACTTTGAGCCAGGGAAAGACTAATGTTGAAAGCTTACCATGTGAGAAACTCAGGCCTCAGGAATCCTCACCTGTAATGTGAGACTTGGCTATCAGAATTCATTCAACTCATACTCTCTTCTGTAATGCTAGTCYTATAACCAGTTACTGTATGACCCAGCATCTCTTCAGTAAGACACTACAGTTACTACAATTTCATCTAGCTTTTACAGCTTGCTTCTACAGAGGAACTTTCAATGTATTTTAGGAGCTCCAACTGAAGCCTGACAAAATCTGATAAACTTCAATGATTACACTCTTAGTGCAAGCTATAGAAACCTCAGTGTTATGACTATCACAGTTACATACTCATTTGCACTTAGTTGTATTTTTTTGTTGAGAATAATATTTTATCAAAATAAGGAGGCAAATACAGCCAGAAATATATGTTTMTGAGTGTGATCCCTGTGCAACAGTAAAATACACAACTGGTTTTGAAAACATTAGCCAAAGTCACTTTGAAAAAACCTGCTTATAACAAAGATTCTGGGAGCTGCACTTCCCCTCCGATAGCTACCATACACTTCCTAGACATCTATTTGGCCAGAGTGATTCAGCGATGCGTTCCTGTGTATCCCTACCTGGCAAAGGGCCATGCAAAGATTGTCTATGATTAATGAATGGAGATGCATTCAAGCTGGGCTCAGAGGAACAGCTTTTCTTCCAGCCAACGTAAATCCAAAGTGGAATGCATTTACACAAGTTCTGCAGAAAGAATTTGGGGATTTCCCCTCACACAATCAGTCTGTGAAATGCTGAATAAGTAAGAAAATAAGACAAGACTGTAACAAACCTAGTTCAAATTACTTCATTTTTTTTCCCCCTCTAGAAAAAATCACTTATAGCGGAGAAACACCAGTTGCAGGACTTCCCTACTTCTGTCTTTCTGTGCTCTGTAATGTGGCAGACTTAGCAGGGATATCAGCATGGCAAGAATATGAGGAGAAATGACAATGTGTATGGTCAAAAGTGGAAATAACTTCTGTATGCATTAAAATTCAGGCTTTTTTTCCTTGCAACTTCATGCACCTAGGCCACTGAAAAGTTCCAACATCCAATAAAAACATCATACATATTCTCTCTCATTAATCCTTTTTGGATTGTGGTGTGATCYGTCTGCTTTTGCACCAGCACTAGTTGTAGCTGCAACTGTAACCATTTAGAAGACCTAAACCCAAATATTAAGAGAGTCAGCTGTGGGTTTTTTTCCTGAGTAGACAAGGCCAGGTGATTTCCAAAGAAAGAATTTTAAATTGCTTTTATGTTTACAGAAGGGCAGAATTTTCATATTGGACAGAGCTCCACACGGTTTGGATTACACATTAAACAATGTTAAAATCATTTATTCCTCTACAATTGCAGGCAGTGAGGGCACAAAGCCTGGGTCTGTTGGAGTTCAAGTGCATCGCACAGAAGTGTGCCAAACGCAGGCATGTTATGGCCAGGTGAATAAATTCATAGCTTTCAGGAAGAAGTTGCCAATACTGACCTGAAAACTATGGGAAACAATTGGCTATAGATCACCTATTTTCTGTGCCTGTCTTCCTCTCCACTCTTGGCAAAAATCATGATCTCGGCACTGTCGCTCACCTGCAGAGCCGAGTGGTCGGACTACAGCAGCCTTTCCGCTCGCATCCTGCATGCACTCACTCTCCCCAGCTGCCCTTTGCAAAGGAACAGGTAGGAAGGTGAACACTTGACTCTCCAGCCAACACATTTTGTGTGTTTATCACAGTCAATCCTGTGCCACAGAAAAGGGAAAAATTCACTGGAGCTTGACAGACAGAAAAAGGAACTTTGTGTATCTTTACCAAGAATTAGTTTCTCTGCAGCCAGCAGCAGAAACCAACCTTTCGAAGGCACAAGGTCAGGATGCAGGGCACAAATATCTGCATTATTCTGGTAGTGCTTAAGGCTCTCCAGAATTTGCATAAAGTTTTATGTTCTATCTGATAACACCACAGGAAAACAAAACCAATCAGATCATGCTGTTCCAATTATAAGTTGCTACAGTGAGGTAAACTTGGACTTTCCCAAGAAACATCTCAATATTGTGAAAATATTACAACTCAATTGTTCTGATCGGTTTCTTCTAACTTTGTAACATATAAATGAAACATTTTAAACAAATGAACAAATACACAAATGAACTGAACTGAGATGCTAAATACTTTCACATAAGGAAAAGCATTGTTTTCAGATTCCCTTCCAAGCTTTGTCAATGCTCAATGTAGTCAAAACTAAATGTATATTCTTAACAGCCATAAAAGCACAACAGTGAATCCTGCCCTGTCATTAAATCACTGAATACTCAGAAACGGAATGAACTTTTTCATTGGCTGTAAAAAAAAAAAAAAAAAAAGCAGCCAACCAAACACAACACATGCAAACAAAACCCAAATTCACAGACTGAAAAATCAAGTTCAGGATTCAGGTAAGAAGGGCCCCCAGGGGGGCTGCATTCTGTT
The DNA here is from genome assembly GCA_030449065.1 of Oceanodroma leucorhoa. NCBI lineage: Eukaryota > Metazoa > Chordata > Aves > Procellariiformes > Oceanodroma > Oceanodroma leucorhoa. The sequence continues at coordinate 5,623,959 of JASVER010000066.1, forward strand.
CCCACCCCCAGTGAAAGATGCTTTTTGAGAATTGTTAGATATGTGCATTTTTTCAAGTTTCTATCATCTAGTTTAACATCTCTCAGAAAGGTACCAGTACTTATGGGGCAAGCATTCTGCTTTTGGTGAAAATCAGTTCCTTTTAAGATATTAGAAAACAAGTACCCCTGAAATTATTCACTCATATAATAATAATAATATACAATAAAATACCGAAACTTTTTAAAACTAGCTTACTAGTCTAAACTGCTCATGACATATATGATCCTTTTCCACAGAGATCTCAGTCATCACAGTAACATTTTGTGGCAATACTGCACTTTTTAACCTGGTTGACAAGAAATTACATCTTGCAATACTTCATGAGCTTGAAAAGTCACTACTGCTGCTTTTCTCCCTAAATGAGTATAGGAACTGAAAGACTGAAAGATGAATGTACTAAATACTTTATTGCATTACCATTAAGTCCATGCTTCATTTCAAGTATGCAATATGTTAGCTGGGATGAAAGCCTACACTGGTCCATAGTGTTAACTATATGCTTCGGTGATGACTAGTTGTGGTTTAAGTCCTTTGACTGCAGTCACACAGGGACTTTAGCCGTATGCAATCACAACCATTTCACAAATATAGCTGCAGAAGGCTCCTCCTCATTAGACAATCCCATTAGCAGATTAGAATGTACCTCCGATAACTTTTAAGTCCTGCTCTCCATAAGCCTATACAGCTCTCCATCCTCTGTAACCAACACAAATTTCTGGTTTATATACTGCCCTTACTACTTTGGGAGAAGACTTAAAAGAACTTTTCAGGAAAATAAGCTTTGGGAAAAGAAAGAGAGCCCGGCATGGTTGGACCCTAGGAAATCTGTCCATTCAGGAGAAAATTAGTTTACTAACTAAAGTTAGTTTACTTCTCCCTGACTTGGACAAAAGCTCTACCATACCATCTGTTGCTGCTTTCCTCCTACTTGGAATTTCTCTCAAGTATCAGCTACCAAATAAGGGGAGACTTTTGCTGTTTCATGTACGTTCCATGGGAGAATAGTGAATTAAATTGGCCAAGGCCAATTGTATGAGGTTCAGCAAGACCAAGTGCCAGGTCCTGCACTTCAGTCACAACAACCCCAGGCAACACTACAGGCTTGGGGAAGAGGGGCTGGAAAGCTGCCCGGCAGAGAAGGACCTGGAGGTGCTGGTCGACAGCCGGCTGAACATGAGCCGGCATGTGCCCAGGTGGCCAAGAAGGCCAACGGCATCCTGGCCTGTGTCAGGAATAGTGTGGCCAGCAGGAGCAGGGAGGGGATCGTGCCCCTGTACTCGGCACTGGTGAGGCCGCACCTCGAATACTGTGTTCAGTTTTGGGCCCCTCACTACAAGAAGGACATTGAGGTGCTGGAGCATGTCCAGAGAAGGGCAGTGAAGCTGGTGAAGGGTCTGGAGAACAGGTCTTATGAGGAGCGGCTGAGGGAGCTGGGGTTGTTTAGCCTGGAGAAAAGGAGGCTGAGGGGAGACCTTATCGCTCTCTACAACTACCTGAAAGGAGGCTGTAGCGAGGTGGGTGTTGGTCTCTTCTCCCAAGTAACAAGTGATAGGACAAGGGGAAATGGCCTCAAGTTGCGCCAGGGGAGGTTTAGATTGGACATTAGGAAAAATTTCTTCATCGAAAGGATTGTCAAGCATTGGAACGGGCTGCCCAGGGAAGCGGTGGAGTCACCATCACTGGAGGCGTTCAAAAAACGTGTGGATGTGGCACTTCAGGACATGGTTTAGTGGGCGTGGTGGGGTTGGGTTGACGGTTGGACTTGATGATCTTAGAGGTCTTTTCCAACCTTAATGATTCTATGATTCTAAATTTCCAATAATATTAACACTGGTCCCAGGGCCACACAAAATAACCTATTTCAGAGCTTTTGCAATAACGCTTATCACCTTAGGAGATGAGAATCCTGCTGGTAATTAATGCAGGCTAACAAGGCTTGCTGTGTGCTCCCTGGTTTCCAGGACCTGTCTCTACKCTGGCTCAAAGACCTCCGCTGGGAGACTTCTACTTCCGGAGTTACTAAATCACAAACCACTGCAGCAAAGCATGCAAAGTGTTCTGGGTATCTCTAGGCATTAAAAAACAAAGCAAACCCAGCTGCTGACAACAGAACATAAGCGAGGTCGGGAGAAGAGKCTGAGAACAGACTGTGCAAACAGAGGAAGGGCCATCTCACAGTAGTGTAGTAGCACAGTTCCTCTTCACCCGGCCATACTTGAGGTTAAAACCCCACCTATGTCCCCCACCTTGGATGTCTTCAAGGCTTGGCAAAGATAAATCCAGTCACTCTCTAATGCTGGTTTCACATTCACATCAGCTGGGCCTGTCTCCTGTAGGAGGCATGAAACCCACTGCCCAAAATTTCTTGATTGCTCCTTTTCCATTCCACCTAGAAAGACTGTAGTCAGCAGCTAGGAAGTTTGCACTACAAGTGCAGTAAGGCAGGACACAACATGTTTTATGGGGACTGTGGCATTTTTCTGACTGCAACATGTTTATGGTGACCATTACTTTTTTCTGACTGCTTGGATTTGGCTCAAGGCATAAGCGGCCTAATGAAATGCAGCTTACTGTTGCTGACTCATGCTGAAAATGACCACTTGTCTGGCAAGAAGCGTAAGATTTGCTCAATCTCGCAGGAGCAAATTGGCAATTTGCTGAGAGAAGCAGGTGAAACAGTACAAGCAAGTAAAATGTCTCTTGTGGTACTTCATTGCCAGGTCTGAGGTGCCAAGACTTTTCATTTTTTTCCCCTTCCAACTGTTCTGGTTTATTTTCAAACTTGTGACATTTGACATTTATCTTAAAGAACCAGCACCTGGAATCAAGTTGTTAGGAGTATATGTCCATTTAATTAAGAAGGGCCAATCCCAGGGACATAAACGTCCGAGAAGTACTTGCAAACATGAACCCAAGCATGTTTAAGATTCAAGAATAGACTACAAGTATGAAAACACTGAGGTTTATTTAATCCTGTTAATCTCAAGCCAATCTTACAGTTTTGAAGATCAGATTCAGRACTTTCAGTATTTAAAGCTGGTGACATGCACAAGAGATGGATACACTCATCTGAAGGTCATAAACCCACCTGGAATCTTGTCATTAGCATCCACAGGCTCTGACTCTTGCTGGCTATTGCAGCTGGAATAATAGCATTATAATAGCATCTAGCTCACAGCACAAAGCAGGAGGAGGAAAAGGATCCAACAACAAATCAGATGTAATCCCTGGGGACAAGTAAAAAGGCAGCTAGCCTCAGAGAAGAAAAACCACAAGTCTTTAGCTACTCCCAAGCTACCATAAGTCTGACAGCACATGGGAGAGGAGAGGAGAGCAGCTAATCCTACTGTCATTGATTTACAGATACTTCTGGGCAAGTGTGGATGCTCTAAGACCGTTTTTGTGTCATCCCTGCCATTTTATATATTATTTGCTTGTTTCTGCTTGTAATTCCCCTGAAATACCTGGCAGTGAAATATTCACTGCACAAGTGTGTATGTGCCGTGGGAGCAGCAGGCTTGTAATCACAAATAAGCTGCTTCTTCCACACCTCATCCTCTTCCCCTCGTTCCAGAAGCCAGTCTTTCATCTCCAGAAATGCATAGCCCAAGTCTAGACATTTTGCTCCAGTGTTGGGAAGAGTATATGAATGTGGATAGAGGCTCAAAGTATGGCATTAAATAACTCCAATACAATCTACTCCAGAAACATTCTTGATTTCCAGCATCTCCCTTTGAGGTCATGACCAGGTACATGCACAGCAGACTCATCTGTGACACCTGAGGGGCAGCAGAGCTCAGTAAAAAAAAAAAAAAAACAAAAAAAACAAAAAAAACCCCAACAACCACAAACCACCCACAAAAACACCCCTCCCCTCCCCTCCCAAAAAGCAAACCACCAACCAAAAAAAACCAACCGAAAAAAAACCAAAAGAAAATGAACAAACAAAAAAACCACCAAAACAAGGTCTGTATTCAGAGGAGACTCTTAAAGGGCTGGCCGCCACTCAGTTCAGGGACAGTTCCTCACATGAGTGACACTCAGTATAACTGAAGATTAGGACCACAAATAGATTAAAAGTGGGAATTCCCAGCAATCCGAGTGATGCTTGAAGACGAGCCCCGCGGTAAGCTACAGTTCAATGCCCATTTCTCTTGGGATACCAATACCTCCTTCCCTGCATTCAGGAAGGATGTCATCTCTGCATGTAACGTGCTATGTACCTACTCTATCTCACAATCACTTAGGTCAAAAATAGCTCTGGATTAAGAAGAGGGATTTTTTTTTTGTCCTAAAATAATATTATTTCACCACTAATCCTTCCTTTCTAACTGTCAAGATCCACAAGGCCACCTCCTTTTCTACCAGTTATAGCTGGAAATTGAAAAAGCAACAGAAACATGAGATGAGGAACAGGTTATGGGAGAGCAGAACAACACATTGTGTAAACGAGAGGACATGAAAGGTTACTGGGGTCCATCTTGGGGCTTACAGAGGAACATGAGTCAAAGCTGTCATACGAGTTAGGCACAAGTACCCAAACACTTAGCACAGTCCCTGGAATAGATCTGTGCCAGCTCCTTAAATAGAGTGACTAAGCAAGCTCCCAAGGAAATTGCTCTTTTCAACAGTCATCTCTGTTTCATCAGTAACACCTTCATCAAGTTTCTGACCCTTCTTCACCTACGGAAACCTACCTGTTGTGGTTTAACCCCAGTCAGCAACTAAACACCACACAGCCGCTCGCTCACCCCCCCACTCCGGTAGGATGGGGGAGAGAATCAGGAGGGCACATGAAGGAAAACCCGTGGGTTGAGATAAAAACAGTTTAATAATGGAAATAAAACAAAGTAGAATAGTGATAACAACCACCATAACAACAAGAATAACAGAATATACAGAACAGGCGATACACAATGCAACTGCTAACCCCGACGTGTTCCGAAGGAACCACGTGCCCAACCCCCAGAGCCCCCCGGTTTTTATGCTGGCATGATGTCACACGGTATAGAATACCCCTCTGGCCAGCTGGGCCAACCGCCCCAGCTATGCTGCCCCCCAGCTCCCCCTGCACCTGGCAGAGCATGGGAGGCTGAAAAGTCCTCGATGCAAGCACCACCCAGCAACAACCAAAGCATCAATGGGCCATCAACGTTCCTTTCACTACCAAACCCAAAACACAGCACCCCCTCCAGCTACTGGGAAGAGAGTTAATTCTGTCCCAGCCGAAACCAGGACACTACACCTGGTTCCACAGATGCAGAACACATTGCTTTAGATTTTTATCACATTAAAACCACTCTTGTTGCATACTTTGGCTCAGATAATGGTGCACAGCATCTAGACAGCTGAGGTGAATGTCCCATGATGAAATCATTCCGGTGAATGCAGACAAACTCCAAGCCGTATCTTAGGAGCTTATGCTTCTAAATAGCAAAGAAAGGGTCAGATCAAGTGGAAGGCATAGGCCAACAAAAAGCGTTAACAACATGTTATTGTTTCTCTTGTAGCAGAGGCCAGATGCCTCAAACCATACTGCCCTGGGCATAGAACATAGAAACAACATGACTGTCTTCAGTTACTCACAAACAGGAAAAAACCTTGAGATGAGAGGTATTAACACAGTCATCACACTGATTGTGAAGAGAAACCCGTTAAGTGCTTACATATCCCATCTCTAGTCCATAGAAACACAGCTTCCAACAGTAATTCATGCAATCCATCCGAGTTAAGGCGAAACCCCCAGGATGCCTGTTTCTTTCTTGACTGTAAATGGAACTTAGATGACCAGCTGAGATTTCCATGTCTAGCTTATAGATACTGACCTTAAGGCAGATGAAATTCAACCATGGGGACCAAAAACCTTTCTTCAAGTTCACAGAGCTATGAACCTGACAGCAGACAAATCCACTCCATCAGAATCGCAGCTAGGTGGGTCTTCGCAAGTAGACAGAAGCAAGCCTTTCTGGGTCCTGTGCCAGCCAGAGCTATAGTGATTCGACTGGCCTTGCACCAAGCACAAGCTCTCTTAGCTGGGTGGATTAGTTTAAGTCCTGCACATACACAGCCCTTCCTGAGCACAAACAGAAAGAGCAGCATGCAAAACATCACACAGACATCATTCTTCCTCTAGTGGGTTTCTCCCACTAGGTAGTGGGATACTGACCAAGGGAACGGCACCCCCATTTCCCTACAGCACAGTTGGGCCTAGCAGCATCACCAGGAATGCAAAGATTCAAAAACTTAGAATAGTGTCTGAAGGTTAGAGATCTGACATTTTAAGGAGCAGCAGGTTTTGGAAGGAAGTAGTTTGATGGTATCATGTGTGCTCGGTTTTCTGTCTGTAAAATGTGCACAGAAGTTATCCTCTTGAGCAATATATACAGCATCGTCCATTTCTTTGTTAAACCCTTCTCTCCCTGGGAAGAACAAACACAGCAGCCAATGCAAGTTGTAGCCCTGCAGAATTATTGCTCCGAGTATTACTGATAATATCAGCTGCCATTCAGCTTGCTGTAACAAAAACAATTTGTCCTGAGGGAAAGCAGTATGTACAGAAAGCCACAGAGTGCAATGAGGTATTGGATGAAGCTCACTGTTACTCAGACGCGTAGTGAGGCACTGGAGTAACACTGACACTAACACTCTTAGCTTAAGTTAAGAAAAACTTCTGCTGCTTAAAGCCTGCCATACACACTAGCACTCATCTGCCCTCTATTTGCACCCTCAACAGAGAGGGCATGAGCCATGCAAACTGAAATCCTCCTTACGTACAAGTAGTCATTCCCCATGCAGCTAGGACTCAGGTTATGTTTTTTTCACAGGAGAAAGAAATTTTCCACCCATCAGCTCCATACAGAATGGGGAACAAGAGTCTTGTTTCCACATCACTCTTTAAAATTTGGTCCCAAAATGAATTAGATGGTCATCACTGACCACACCTTAGGTGATTCTCAGACCTGAATGGCTTTATCAGGGTTGGGGTAGGACACTTCACACTGCACATATCAGAGCCAAATCAGATTTGCTAATCTGCCCCTCTCAGTTTGCTGCTACTAATTTGTGTCTCAGTAATACCTAAACCCCACAGAAGACACCAGTCTTGTTTTACTCGGTGCTCTATATACACATTGGGCAACTGAATTTCTGTGCCAAAGAATTTACAACCTAAACCAAAAAAGGATGGAGAAAAGACATGAGTATCATTCCCATTTTACAGGCAGGGTTTTAGGCTAAACCTTGACTGGCACTTTGCATTCTGGCGTCTGTAGCCTCCCTGCTTACCACTAGTGCCCCATAAAACACCAGAGTGCTTACTTCCACGACTAGACATTTGGACGCAAAAGAAAAAGAGAAGAAGTGAAGTTGTTAGCTTATTTGCAACTACAACCAATAACCTCAGCTCTAACAAGCATCTCACCACTAGCCATGCAGGCGCCCACCAAGAAAAGTCTCAGCAGTCATCTTCTCCCATGTACTCACCACTTCAGCAGTGAGAGCCAGCCTGCCAAAAGTGAGGCCAATTAGTAAAAACCATGTTTGACACCTGATTTCCAGTGAAATTTCACTAAAGGAGGAGCCACTAATTTGCATGCACAATACTAAGGAACAACAAAACTGTTGTGAATTCAAAAGGATTTCTCAGCAGATTCTAGTCTAATCTGCTGAGCACAAAAGTTTTCCCTTTCATGTTGATGCATCGAATGTCTAGCTAATGACGCTAAATAAATAGTTCTCTTATTCTGACTGAAAAGCTCCCAGAGCCATCTGATGTGCATAATGCATATTCCCTGTATATTTTATCCAGCACGTGTCTCTGGCTGTTGTGGTTTACTGGACTACTAGTGCACCTGCAGTTTGCTTGCGTAATACTGCCTGTGCTTCTGACAGATTTCTATCAAAAAAAAAAAAAAAATTATAAACAAGCTAAGCATGCTTCAGGAGGCCAGCAAAATAAAGGAACAATCCCTTTTTGGTGCTTTAAAAAGATTATTTAAATACTGGTCTTAAGATGAATCTAAGAGAGGGACTGAGTCCGAGACTAACTAATTTATTTCCACTGCATGGGCTAACTTTCAAGCTTTCCAATAATAGCAACAAACTCAAGTGTTTTCTGAACATTTAGAATGCTTATAGAGGTACTACACCGTGAGCTACTTGGAAGCTAAGCCCCTGGACCTTGCAGAAGTCTGAAACAGCTTTTTGAGTTGTGGTTCCTGTATTGTATTGGTACCTTTAAAAGGGTACCTCCCATCACAGTACGCTATAAAGCCTATAGAAACACTGCTCTTAAATCTTAGAATCAGGGTAGGTTTGGACACTTACAAATGCAACAACAATTCATTCACTGAGTTCTGTTGACTCAATTATTTCCCTGCCCTTTACTAAGTGGAAATGCAAATTAAAACGTGTATCCATATAGCACTTTCTCTGCAGAGACTATTTACATGAATGCATTTAATGCACAGTCACGAAAAGCTGTCATCCAATCAGGTGATACAGCTCAGCTAACAGCACTAAGTCACCATGATCTGATTGTGACTGTTGGTGCAAACTATCACGTGGGAAGGGATACGAGGTGCAGAGCTTGTAGTATCACATCACAAGTAGGGAATATAGAGGTAATCACTTACAGCAGAAAAAACCCCAAAATATTTGGAGCCATGTCTAGCATCTTTTTACTGAATACCAGGTTCTGTCCCTTTTAGTGGCTAGAGAACAGGACTTGTGAGTTACCCAGAGATTGAAGCAATAGCCACAGATCTGAGAAGGGCTGAAACTACAGGATAACTTTCTTTCAGACAGTTTCATTCAGTGCAAAATTTAGAGCATCCACCACTCACTGAAGCTCAAGTACATTCAATACTGGAAAAAACTTGAACTTTTGTGGTTCTTAGGCATATATCGCACATAAGGCTGGACCCGTAGTTCCCAGATCAGGCCAAAGCTAACAACAAAAGCATAAGAAATGTCTGTTCAYACAACACTTACACCTGTGACCACATCATCAGGGGCATGAATCTGTCTAGGTCCCTCAAAATCAATTTAKTCATGTTGACTTGGTTTATTTCAATGCAGGAATTACCCTGACAGATTAGATAGCTTGGTTCTTCTCACGAATTCCTTTAGTATATACAAGTGGCAAGAGGGTAAAAAAAAATGGACCTGAAGTGGAAAAGGGTGCAGAAGGACTGAGAAACAATCACAGGGTTTCTAGGCGGTCACTGTTCTCCAGAGAACTGCAGGTGGCAAGTCTCTTCTTGCTTTGCACAGGTGTAAGGTTTGTACCAGATACTTGCTCCTCCTTCAGCTCTTTTTGTTCCGGAATTATTGGAATGATAACAAAGAACCTGCATATTTAAACTGCCAATTGCCATTTCTTTTACTAGGTAAATATTTAATTCTTTTTTCTTTTCTTTTTTTTTTTTTTTTTTAGCAAGATATCCGTGTGTGATTTGTGCTTCCGTTAGCCTCTTAACCCTGGATAAAGAGGAGCAAATTCCAAGCAACACTTGTATTTTTGCATTTTCTCATTTCCCCACACAAACTTACCTTCAGTCAGATACATATCCTAGAAAGCTGCATCATCTTTCTCCTCTGTTCCTTGGTAAGTATATTTTTTTGGAATGTGATGCAGTTTACTGTAGGAACACAGTACTCATGCTGTGTGCATTGGCTCAGTTAGCAAAGCCTTGCTGGAATAGTGGAACTTCCCTAACTTAAAGCAGCCAAGACTGTGGACTGAAGTGAGAGACATTAACCTTCTTCATGAGAATAAAACTTTTTCTTGTGGGCATTTCCATCAGCTCATTACTGTTCTCCAAGGGAATATCAGCATGGCCCTAAAAAACCTTAGGTATCACACTGTGGAATTGTTTGGTGTTTCCATTTCTTCTGCATCTGTATAATCCTTAGGTGAAAGATGGACTTGCTGACAGAGATAGGAGGTCTGAGACTAAAGAATGAAATCTTTTAAGAGCAGAAATTGTAGGGGCGGTAGCTGTAGCATRAAGAAGTGGTACTGGAATTTACCCAGCAATACAAATGACAAAGAAGGATTAGATGCCGGTTTGTACTCATGGAGAAATTAGGTCAGACTCCACAAGACCTGAAATGATTTATGCTAATGAAATATTAACTCACAACAAGGGGGAATATGTTGGCACTTTCATGGGAACTTACTGCTCAAGAAAAAAAATACATGTGGCAAGTAACCAACCCAAACAGTCTCCAGGTTAGACTGGTTTGGTCAGAGTCTGATCCTCAAAAGCTGACATAGCAATCATTTATTTATTCATGGCTCAAGCAAATGATATGAAATATAGCAAGAACAATCCTAAGTAAACCTTTCCTATCACCAATAAATACATTTCCATAAAATATAACTACTCAAGAGTAGCAATTTTCTCATTTGTCCTCTTAGACAGATTTCCAGGAGACATCAGTTGCACGGAATGAAGATTTATTCACAGACTGTTATTGGAGGGCTATGAGATACRTTATTTTCCTCATCTGCAGTGTGTGGCATGCTTTACTTGACAAAGTTTATTGGGCACAAGCAATTGTAGATGGCAAAAGCTGGTGTGAAATGGAGAATTTCTCTAGGAGCTAATATCTGCAACAGAGGCRTTTTAATTTTCTGGGAGGAAAGTCTGAAGACAGGTGCCTGCRGGAATGAGCACAGGGTTGCCATATTTGGCTGTTCTGCATTATAACACAAAAGGTCTGGACAACCACTCCACATTTCTGCCTGTTTGACAGCTGTGGCCAGATGTTGTCAAGTTGTTGCTGTGTAGCCATTCAATAGTTGCTGTGAGGATTCAATAGGTCAAAGCTACACAACTGCTTGAGCAACACATCCACCTTTGAAACAGAGCTACCAAATGCTTTATRAGCTGCATGAAAAGGCACTTCGCATGCATTGAGCAGACTGTGTTTTTCTTAGGCTATGGTTACCAGCATTTCTGGCTACCTTTAGGCTTTCCTTGACTCCAGTGAAAAGGGAATGCAGTTCTAAAATATAAGGGGGAAGCAATAATTGAATGCTTCGCACATTTTCTCCCCTCTGCCAAGCACTGTAGCTAATTAATACACTTTAAATACACCCAGAACTGTGTTACTGCTTAAGCCTCAGTTCAGTAAACTGTTTWAGCACATGCTCAGCTATAACAACAGGAATAAGCCCCATAAAGATCAGCCAGAGTTCTCTTAAAGTTCTGAACTGAGACTAATGTTCACTTTACCATCCTGTATAACTCACCAGTCTTTGGACCCTGTGAGATCCCTCATACACCCCCGTCTTATTGTGATATTTCTCCTTAAACTTTGTGCCTAAGCTTAATAGAACATAAGGGTTTGGTTATTAAAGTTGAGTCACAACAGAGCTGTGCATACATAAAACTCTTAGAGATTAGTTTATTCTACTACAAAGGAACTGAATGCTGCTGGATACATTTCTTAGCCTTGTTGATTAATAAGGTGTACTTCCTTATTTTTAGATAAATACCAGATGTCACAATTATTAAAGAAAACCAAAAAACACTRCTATACACAACATTGAATTAATAAAGTAGTTCAGTAATGTCAGAGATTTTACAGAGTTGTTTTTCAGGGTTCTGCTCTTATTTATTGTGTTATTATCCAGAGACTACCATAGCAATGTCTGCATCAAATTTCATAATTAAGTGTTATCTTCAGATATCATGAACTTGATTATCCACCATTAGGGGGATTTTGTTTGCTACGTCCTCTCAGGCCAGCCCAAATCTTATTAAATTCCTGCYGTCCATTTCTACAGGAAATGTTTTTTGTTGTAGTTTTGGTTGGATTTTTTTTAAATCAAAATTATTTCCCCATTTGTAAAGTGACTGCTTTAGGTTGAGGGTAAGGGATAACAGTATTTTTACTCCTGTTTCAGCAAAGGTGCGAYAATACTACAAACAATGACAATAGCTCAAGCATCTCTGATCTTCCCCACTGTTGGCTGTAAAGACCCAATATTATATACATGCTCAGGGTAGGATTTTTTGTGTATCTCAGAAAAGTGTGATACATTTTCAGATGCAACCAGCATAAATGAGATGAAATCTCAGGAGCCTAACAGGTCTAAACTAATCAGTAAAGATCCAGCAYCACATTTCAAGTAACTGTCAAAGGACAGAGTGACATCCTGATCCTACCCATCTCTGCAGGGGCAAGTTAGGGGACACTTGCCTGTTATCTCCCACTTCTGACCCACCTACAGTGCAAATCACCATGCTCAGTGGCTCTTCCCTTGTTACATAGTCTAGGCAGAACCATGCCCAACCATAAACAGAGTAAGTAGCATTTTTAGGTCTGTATGAAATCGCTTCTCTCTTTTCTTATATAGCCATGGTAGGACTGCATTAACTGACATCAGTGGGAATCGCTCCCGTGATGCTGAAAGAATTTGGATGAAGGCCATTGGGAGTGAAATATAATCTCAGTGTATGGGAAAAAGGGTCTGAAAATTGACCCCAGATTACAAACCATTGTTGTCGGTGACTTTCAATGTGTTTGTTCAGAAGGGAAAAATAGATTTAGGGCCTTTATTTTCTTATCCTCACTTATGTATTACTTTAATTATTAACCCTAAATAAGCAAATTTTTATATAGCTAACTTGCAGTTAATAGGAGAGCATTTGCAATTTGGTCCATCTTAATTCTCRCTTCATTCAGCTGCTCTGGCTTGCTGAATGACTAATAGGCTGCCTCTTTCTCTCCAGACTYCCTGACATGCAGATATTAAGCACCATTTTTTATGTGGATTTTTTTTGAGATGAGAGGTTCTCTGAGGATTTGGTTGTGGAAGCGTAAAGTTTCTGGCAAATACCTTCAGTGAATGTTAGAAGTTGTCGTAATTCCTTTCAACGGCAGTAGAAATTCAACATCAAGGATCTAAACTATACTGGAAAAGAGTTGTGTGMTAATAGAAGTGGCGTTTGCCTCACAGCCTACTGTGAGAAGTTCTACTCTAATACAGGCACCTTGAAGTTTACCTCCTACAGGGAATATAAGCAGGACTGGAAACAGCCCTTGCTCTTTACACAGAGATGCATTTGGAAACAAATCTTCTGATATCCCACAGACAATCAGAGACCCAGAAGATTTGGAGTCTGAAAACATACGAAGCAGAGCAGAGTATAGGAGATCAGGAATCACCTGTGGGGGTTAAGTGTCCCCATGTCACCCTCTCACATACAGAACTCATRTAGCTACTGAAAGAGTTTTGACTGATGCAGTGCATTATATGCATGAAAATCTCATAGCTACCTGTACAATTTGCATTTTAGTATTTTCTCCCCTCGCTGATTGCTGTCCTGTAAGCAGTCCGGTGGAGAATCACCAAACTTTCTTTGTGCTTGCCGGAACAGAGTCCATGTCAAGCCCAGCCAGATGTACTCAGTTATTCAGGCATCRCATGTCTTTGAAGAGCAAACTTGATACCTTTGTAGACAAGCCTAGCTTGATGTCAAAACTGGTGCACCAAGAAGCTTCATGGAATATTTAACTACCATGAACAAAAAAGTGCAAAGGCCCCAATTCAAATAGCACATGTTTATGGTTAATGTCAGGCTAGCACTTAACTTCCTGACTTAAGTGCTTTACTGAATCCCTGCCAGAAAAGGCAGAACAAAGACAACTACAAGATAAAATATGGCAGAGAGCAACCTTGTATCCTTAAGTGACATTCTCCACTAGATCACCATCCAGTCTGAGATGAAGCAAAACAAGAAAGAAAACAGATTATTAAGCATTTTATAGCTATCTCAGTCAAGGTAGGACAAGAATGAAGAGAAAGGATTTACAAATAAATGAACTGTATTAAAGTAATCTGAAAATTTAGGGGTTGGRGGGCTTATCTTCCCCACCTTTGTTCACACGGAATAACTCATTTCTCAACGTAAGCAAGCAAAACTGTTCGAGTAGCAACGATCTCCTAACAGAACAACAGCAGATCCCATGTGCTTGTGTCTGTCAGGGACAGGACTTAAAAGGTGAGAGAGACAATATTGTGAAAGAGTTGGAGAAACGAAGTATTTTGACTGGCTGCCAGCCATGTCATTGTATTTCAATAACTAAGCAGATAAGTGATCCTTTAAAAACAAAACAAAACAAAAAAAAAGCACCACAACAAACAAACTGTAAATAGAGAAGACTGCTCAAGTACCCAGCCTCAAAAAGAATACGTGTTTGTGGCTCTAGCTCACAGGCAAAAAAATATTAACCCTAACTGTGCATCCTTAAATTGAGTCTATCCTCTGCAGAGCCAGCAAAAGGCCTCTATTTTACTGAAMTGTTGTTTTGGTATGGATGTACAGGTCTAAATTAAATTCACACCCAGTAACAATCCCTATAAGCTGCAGGGAGACAAAAAGGGACATTTTCAAAGTCATGAACGCCAGGAAGCAGAAGAGTTCAATCTTGAGATTCAGAAACTTAGAGAAAAATGGAGGAGTAGCTATGAYATTTACAGCAAGACATTATAAAGGCATGCAGAGCGAGAGCCAGCTGCCTTATTATGTGGATCTTCTGCTTGTTGAGATGCTGTGGGGTACCCAAGGCATCTGCAGGGAGCTGGCAGGTGTAACACAGCACTCACAGAAGACCTGCAGTGTTCAAGGGGATGTGGGACATCCAGCTTATCTAAAATAACAAGGTGTCTAGGCACATGAATCAAGCCATAGCTCACATGACAGAATCCGTACCACATAGTCCCTTGTGTTCTACAATACTCACATTTAAATGCTACCTTCTATGAATGCTTTGAGATTAACAATTTCACCAGAGCTTCCACCTGGACTGTTCTGATTTAGTACCCAAGACCAGCTGCATTTTTGAAAGTGCACTGTCCCTTTCACTCTGAATTCTAGTTACAGCTCWCAGTGAAACTGTCAGCCAGTTCAGAAACTAAGACAAATATTTGACAAGTTTGAGCCACCAATTTTCCAGGGAGGTAAAAGTAATAAAAATGGTATTCTGCCATATTCCTCACTGATGTACATTTTAAAACAACATTGGGGAACACAGGGAGATCCTCATACATCAGATTTGTTTCAACATGAGATTTTGACAGCCTCATATATTCCCCTTTATGTTCCTCCTTGCTGATCTCTTTTTTTATCTGTTGTGTTTTGTTTGCTAGTGAGGGTTTCCTATGGTCTAATTCACATCACCATCTAGTGACAGAACTTGGGATACCAGGAACAAAATTTTATATTCCTCACTCTCGATCTTCTTGGCTCGATTTTGYTTTTTAATTGTTGCAAATTAAAAGGATGATGAAAAATTAAATACAAATAGATTCTCAGTAAGTGAGTGAAAGTGAAACAGTATCCACTGAGACCAACTTACTGGTTTGGTTCCCTAGTTGCACCAGGAATGTTGAAGTCATTGAAGAGAGCTCATTGGGTCAGTTCTAAATGCTTTATGGAATTTGGGGAATTTTTTTTTTTAATCTGTTCTTAAAATTCAATTTCAYTTTTACAAAAAAATACTTTAAAATGTTTCTTAAAAACTCAAACCCAAATACTTGCATTTTTCCTGTACTTCCTGCTCAAATCTCCTTCAACCAAAATAACTGTACAGAAATTCACAAAACAGTTTAGGCAGGCTAAAGCTGCATTTAACAAGGAACAGCAAGTGCTGAGCCCTACTTCAAAACTGCTTCACACTGGTACCCTGTAGCTACAGTTAGATGCTGGTACTCCACAGTCTGAAGGTTATTTGTTTGAAAGAAGAACCATCTGTGGATTTCAGAGCATGGTCAGTTTGCAGATATAACATTAAAATTGACTTTAGAGCTATTTGRTGTACACACAAATGGATGTGTATGGCCTTTCCCTCCTCCTCCCCGTGCCAATTCCTCTGCATAAGTAAAAATGTCTGATTTTCATTTTAGAAGCAAAGCCCCCAGAAGCCCCATAGACTTGGTTCGCACTGTTTCTGTCTTTCTACATTCAGTTACACCAGCCTAGCTGAATAACCCATTGTTCCTCAATCATCACTTATGTCCGAACCTAAGAGCTAAATGTACATTGTTTCTAAAGGTTTCAGTGCTCATGCTGAAGRTATGAAAAATAATGCCAAGAACAAACATCTAAGAGCCTTGTTCTCAGTACGTGTAACTCTGTACAGTCCTATTAAAATTTAAGAAGAACATGGCCCAAGGACCGAGTAAAATGAAATATCTTAAAACACTTTGTTCCCTTCCCTGGTTTCTAAAACTGATTTTGCTTGACCCACGAAATATTCAGATTTCTAAATGACAGGGACGTAATAGGGCACATATGAAAAGCCTGACTCTGCAATTTCCAACAGTAACAGCATGCAGTCGTGGAGGAAGAAGGTCAATTTTGCCATCAGAGACATACCTACCTCTTCAAGCATGAGGAAATGCTCTTCCCCACCTACAGTCATGATGACTCAGCCATTTGGAAAGAATGCAGAGAACTCAAGAAAATAGAGGGGAAAYGGAAGAGTACTATGAACTTATTTCGGATCCTCTGGGAAGACAACTATATTTTGTTAGCAAACCAGCATCTGCTAGTTCTTTTCAGCTGAGAAAGCACTGCCTTTGAAACCAGGCTTCAGAGTACAAATCCATTCTCTATACCTCCTAAAGGTTTGCTTTCGCAAAGAAAACAAACAAACAAAAAAMCACAACAAAACAAACAAAACCCCCAAAACAAACAAAAAAAMMCCAGGAAACATCTGGAAATTTTTTCTTGCAACATCTTTCCAAGGTCTGTCTGAATAAAAAACTTTCTTACTGAACAACTGGTTAAAGTGAGAGGCACCCAAAGGAAGACCCATCACAGTTCTCCAAATAACAAGGTATTTCCCTTTTGTCTTTGCATGCATATTGGGCTCCTAAGCTTAAACTTTTGCCTTCAGCTCTGCTGGATATTTATGACAGGTATAGGCTGGTGAAAATCTATGCCAGAAAACTGATGAATAAACAAGGTTAATAACATGTCTGGCTAGTTATTTGGAAAGCTGAGAGATCTTGCATATAGTTTGGGATTAGGTGATCAATTCCATGATGGATTTGTCAAGTCAATGAAATAGAAACATACACCCCTGACAGCTCATCTGTGCCCATGGGAGGTCACTGTTGCTTCATAGAATGGATCAGATGTGCCAGTTTTAGGTTAACAGCACAGTTCAGATSAGGAACACCAGCAAACCACTTTCTCTATAGTAGCTCAGAGTTTCTCTCCTTAATTACCTTTTCCAGAAATACACCGAAAAGCAAGCATACAATTACATACTTTTGAGTGGAGACTGATACTTCTCAGAGCTGTACTAAGAGGAAACCAAATCACATCTCCAGATGCCCTAAAGCATCGAAAACAGGCAGATCAAAATAGTTTCTTCACCCTTGATAGCCTGCAATTCTTCAAGCCTGCAATTCTTCAAGCCTGCAATTCTTCAAGCCTGCAATTCTTCAAGGCCTGACCACACAGCTTAGAAGAGAACTGAATACCATCAACAGTTAACTGCATCTGACCACTACATACATTGGCATTAGAAACTAATGTCACACAGGAGAACCAACTTTACTTGTCATGGTCTGAAGAGGTGCAAACAGTCTGGGAAATTTCTTGGTTCATATCTGTGGGGGACTGAATCAAACTGGTAGTCTGACACGAGAGAAATTTCATCACGGTTGAATAAAAGGTATTTCAGGTAGGTAAAAATAGCCTGAACATGCCATCTCAGTCATCACTAGGGAGCTCTGAATCCAAGGAAAACATTTAGAAGTAACCATGGAGCATCATTAAAGATGAGTCAGTAGCAGACAATTCTTGGAAATTTACAATAAAAATAATGCAAAAAGCAACAACGATATTGTCAATTACATCTTCATTATAGCTGCAACCCACTCTTACTCTCCTGCCTTSGCTATATATTTTCTTCTTCTACAGTGACAATCGTTCTGCAGAGTTCAGACACTTTCACAAGCTCTGATACCTTCAGCCCTCAGATACATGGCTGTGTGAAGTGGATGGAGAAACACAGCTATCTGTACAAAGCAAATAGCATGACTTCTTCAGGACAGAGATAAGCSCTGTTAGAATTGAGTAAAGAAACAGGAATCCTTCCGATACCCTCCCTTCTCAGGAAAGATGGTCATTACGAGGAAAAGCATAGATAAGATGACATCATACAGCATCCCTAAGGAAAGGCAGAGTACATTTAGAAGGCACAACATAGGAAAACTRACCTTGCCCACATCCTATGTTCTATTTCTGTCATCTAAAGGCAAAGCAGAGCATGAATGGTTACTAAAAAAAAAAAAAAAATAATCACCACTAAGTGAAAATATTTCACCTAACAAATCTAAAGATTTCAAAGCCATAGAAAACCAGGACATCTGTTACCAGAACAGGCATTCTAGGAAGATCTGAAAGACTGTGATTGGTAAGAGAAATTAATTTTGTCTTGCAAGACGGTTTTGTACTGCAGCAAGAGGCAAGTATAGTTCATATTTCACGGTCATTGAAATGACTAAGAGCTGCTCAGGTTCACTTGCTCAGCACTGATATCTATCATTATAGTTTGTTTTTTTCTGAAGCATCATATACAGGCCGCTGTCAGCAGACGTCCCAGATGCAATTACCCAATGGCCTGTCTCAGCATAGCTAATTAGGGATTCCTGTTTACTATGAAAATGTGAGACAAACCCAATAGCAATGTCACAACCCCATTTCACTGTCAGCATGGATGCAAGCTGTTAGAATTATGCACATCTAGAGTGCAGCATAATTTAAGCTTTCCATTGAGGGCATGCAAATGGAACCTCTGCAACAGAGCGTTGCTTCCCAAGAGGGATACTCAGAAGGAAAAATCCATGCATGTTCTGCACTAGTTCTGAATTTTATACGGCTTCATTATTCAGTGAGTGCCTTTTAAATTACTAGTCATCCATTTAGTTCAAGACCTATTTACACAGTATGATGTTCACCTTCAAAGAGAATTATATGCATACAGTTGATATTTTATTTGTATTCTAATCAGACATTGAAAGCACGTGCAGGGGAAAGCCTTATGCTTGTTTTCTACGTTAGTGCAAATTAAGCCCACCGTCTCCTGATCCCTACRTATGTGAAAGAGAATATTAATAAAGGAAACCTTTGAAACAAAGGATTTCATAGTCAGGTGAGTTAACAGTTGGCAAAATAACAGCGTCTAAAGGGAAAGACAGACAAACACCTAACCCAGCAAATGCCGTTAAAGTGGGTGTGTGCACTAAAGAAACATGTAGCAACAAGGGATGGGGGAAGCTAGAGAGCATTCATCCTATATCCAAAGATATAAAAGGAGTTCTACCCATTGGCAGCATAACCCGAAAGTTTACATGGAGAGAGATTTGCAGAGCTGCCTATCACAAATCACTTAGAAAGGAATTGCTTTAATTACAGTGATCCACTAGGAACTTCCAGATGGTGACAGCCATTTTTGCTGAAAATATTACATCAGTAATCAGAATACCTAAATCAGTATACCAGTAATTACATCAGTATACCTAAAAAGGTAAAAAAAAAAATCCCCCAAAGCAAAGATCTGGCATGGAGTTTTTCCTACAGGGGAGCGTGAGCAGAAGAAGGGAAGTGCAAACCAATCTTTCCTAAAGGCTCAGACAGCTCTGTTTATGACCAAACTTGTGTTTTGACTTCATCCCCTTCCCCCAATGACTATCACTGAAGACCTTTACCCAAATGTTCATACTTTATCTTCATGTCTTACATCTTCAATGCTTGAAATTTTCTCCCTTTCTTAGAATAGATAATACAGGGTAGGTTAAAAAAGCAGAAATCACTAAAACCGTGAAAGATAATGAAGATATTCTATGACCCTGGGTAGAAAATACTCTTTCCAGCCCAGGTTTCACTGGGTAATAAGCTAAATAGTTCTGTCCATAGCTGTAGGAATCAAGAGGTACCAACTGAAGCAGTATCTACGGATCCTAGAAAGCCATATTTGCAATCTCTCTGCTTGCTGTGCATGCTGAAACTTGCCTTGCCATGATGTATACAGGAGGACATGACGTAGCATTATTAGTGGGTCCAAATTTAAAACTGCTATTGAAAAGACAGAGATGAAGCTGCAAGTAGACAGCTCATTTCCAGTAGTACTCGTTTATAGAATAAGGCTCATAAGAGCTGTTTGAAATTAGAGTAACAAGGTGTTTACTTAAAATATCAGGTACCTATTGAAGTTGGAAGCAGAAGAATCACAAGATTCCCAGTTAAACACAAAGCCTTGGAGACTGTTTCTTGTAGTGACCACATTCCAAGGTTTTTGTTGCTAGTTTTGGAAATCTGCTTCTCTTCTCATGGCTACAGGGATGCATTTTGGTCCTTTCTATACCATAAACCAGACTAATTCCTACTTTCACTGTGAATGTAATAGCATATTATAAACAAGCAGTGAAAACTATCCAATATATGGGTTGGAGTACAGAAGAGAACAGAAAGATGAGAAATCTCTGGCGTGATTTACTGCCCAATAAACGCAATGATTCACCACAGTAATTTCCTGTTTGCAGTAGGCCAAATTCTCCCACCTATACAAGTGTTGAGTAGTTCCTTAAATGGTGCCTCATCCTACTGATTTGAACAGTACCATTTACAGAATAACATACTGTTTCATGTCACTAAGGAACTGGACCCTGGTTCCAGCTTGTCCTATTCTCATACAATCAGTAAGAYAAAGTGGGTGAAACAGAAGGAAAATGTTTACCAAAGCAGAGCAGAATGTGTCCTTAGTTAAAAATAGACACTCTTTGCAGCTGTCTCAATGTCAGAAAGGTAAATAACYTTTTAACTTCTGAAATATCCTTTAACAAATCACTTCCCTTAAGCAAATTGGTTACAATCCACTAAGGAAGAACTGGAATATTGGCTCACTACATGTCCTTAATCCCTGAACACGACCTACAGAGCCCTGTGGATTTCACAGGAAYAAAAGAGAGCTGCGTTGCCCTTGTTAGTTGAAATCATGGGTAGCCATGCAAAGATGTGGATGCATTAGCTGTGCCTCTCTTCTATGCATTCATGTTTTTCAGATCCAAATGCAGTAATGTTACTAGATAGTAAGATCTGTGGGGCAGGGAGCCAGGTAAGAGCCTTCCCAGTGCTACTGTCATGCAGATTGGTTCCTGATTCTACGCTTGTTCTACGAGTGTCAAATCTCCTGGCTTTCATCAATACCTAAATAATACTTTCAACATCCCTGAGACTGGAGTTATTATGCTCAGTATAGAGAAAGTGGGGACAGAGGATTGTGCAGGTCTGTAGAGAGGAGTCATTACCCAGTTTAAACTAAAACACATATGTAACATTGTTATTTTAACTTGCTCCAGAAAGTCTGGGCTGCTTTCTGCTCAGACTGATATATAAGATGATTCTGCTTGGGAGTAAAGCTGGAATGCTTTCTAAGACACAGCTAAGGAAGCTGCTGCATTTGATAAGTATGGTAATCTTCCTCCAAACTAGGTACTTGAGAGAAATATCTGCTTATTGAGTTGAAATGGCATAGCCCACAAGTAGGATTTTACAATGAAATATATTTCCCAGGGACATGAGAATGGAGTTTAAATCTGGTACTGAAGTCTCCTTGTGACCAGGAAATAGACTTCCTATAGGAAGATACCCATACAAATTCTTAATCTTATTGAGTTTTAATAGTTGCACCTGTCACAATATTTAAGAATCCTTCCTTGCTAAAAAAACAAACACACAAAAAAACCCCAACCCCTCCCCCCCCAAATAGAAACGATATTATCCTTAATGGAGCATACAGCACTTCTCTCTCTTCACAGATTCAAAGCTATGCAGATTGTAGGGGATGTCTTTCCTTAACTGAAATTTCATGCTTAAGGGAAGGTTATTTATTTTTGCTTCATGAAGGCTGTGAGGAATAGGTCCTCCTACAGAGCCTTGGAAAAAGTGATCCTTTTTTTTTTTTTTTTTTCTTGAGAAAAGAATTCACAAAACATTTACTTCAGGATCAGTTATGTGTTTGCACAATTCTGTCAACTAGTCTAACTCAGTCAGAGGTTGCTTCTCCTTACTCTTGCCATTTGCAGGAAATTAAGAAATAAATTTTTAAGGAAAAATGTTTTTCAGCTTGTACTCAATCTCTTCTTGGGAAAAGCAATTTCTTCATCAGCTGCTGCAGATTGTTAGGAAAGAGGGTGGGGCCTTCCCAGGCTGACGTCCTTCAAGCCATACCTGAGTATAAAGAGCAAGGGAGAACTGCAGCCAAGAAACTCTCAAAAGCTGTTTCCAGTGACTGCTGGGATTCCAAGGCGGGCTTTATTCTGCAACTGCTATAACTTGCTGCTAAAAAGAGAAGAGGGAAGCTGGACCCAGCTAACAGGGGCTAATTACATTGGAGAATTAAATACAATTACCATGTTCTCAATGT
Organism: Oceanodroma leucorhoa; assembly: GCA_030449065.1. Classification (NCBI taxonomy): domain Eukaryota; kingdom Metazoa; phylum Chordata; class Aves; order Procellariiformes; genus Oceanodroma; species Oceanodroma leucorhoa. The sequence goes on from JASVER010000066.1 coordinate 5,646,459, forward strand.
GAAACTGGATTGATTTTTTTTTTTTTTTTTAAACACAACCGAATAAGCTTTTTTCCTTCCATCTTCTTTTTCATCTTTTTCTACACACACAGTGGTAATGTTGCAAACAGTCTGCATGAGTCCTGAACTACTGGTCAACCAAAATATCAGTGAAAATGAAATCTGTGGCTATAGTCCAGGCCAGGGATCTCCACTGCCTGGAGAAACTGCCAGTCCGAAAAGCTATTTTCGACAGAGCCCATCATTGCCAGACTCGGGATTAACGGAATTTAATGTTGCGAGTCCCAAGATCTACCCTCCTCCTTCACGTAAACCTCAAGAGATGCCTGCTCCCACTGGTAAGATCAAATCTTTATTCACATTTTCTATTTTATGCAACAGTATTATGCTTCTTTTGCAAAGCAATAAAGTACACTGACTTGCAACTCCTTTTGTGTTAGCAGAGAGTTGTACTAACAGTAGCACATATTAAGCTTCTGTGGCAATAATATTGAAGATGTACGGCACACTCTCCTAGTCATATCTTGTTTTTATTTTGTTGTGGTCTGCTGCTGAAGTCAGAAATTACTCTGCTTTGTAAAGGATGCTCAATATTTCATCATTTCTGTCTATCTGTAGCATTTTGCTGCTCATTTACATTCTGAATTGCAAGCTTCATTCTGAATCTAACAGCAAGGTAATAGATATGACCTTCTGAGTTATTAACATTGCAAAGTCATATGAAAGTGTGTTTGGTGAATYGTTGCCTTTGTTGAGTTCTTCAATTTCAGAGATACATCTGGGCATGTAATCTGATCCATCATATAGCATTTTTACTGTAGAATAGCTTGAAAGATAATAATATATTAGCAATTTGGGGTTTTTTTATAACGCTTTTCAGAGAGGCCTTTAAAATACTCTACAAAGAAAAAATAATTCATCATCAAAACACCAGTCTAAAAAAGGAATTATTCCCATTTCTAGAGCAGTATGAGAAATAAATTACATTTTTTGAAGTCCCAATGCTTTAATTATTCAATGGTAGGTTAAACATTCAGAAATGCCACAAATCTTAGCACAAAATGAGAATTCAATATATATTCAAAGTGCACRATTTGCTACTTGGGATTGAACACCCTCCTGCTGAAGGGGTGTCAGTCCCATTGCCTGGAGCAGGGAAGGGAAACAATATCACGCAACTAGAAACCACATCTTRTGTGGCTGGTTTCCATGCCAGTATTGCCTACTCTGAGACATCCCAAGTTTGGGGAGGTGCACCATTCCCATATGTTGAGATCCTACAGTTCTCCTTCACAGGAATTCACCAGCCAGACTCCAGCAGCTGCGACAGAGCACACACACAGGTTTTGGTCAAGGAGGAATACTGGTACAGGCACCTCATGTTTTACTTAATGCTGACTGCTCCTGTAACAGGAACTGCTTGCCCGAGCTGCATACACCTTTTTCATTTTAAGCTGCTTTGTTGTTTAATCATAAGTGTGTTTTAATCACAATTGCTCATTCCATGAGCTGCGCTAGGAAGAGAAGCTTCTCTCTGCTCCAATTGCTGCTGGATGACTCCTTATTCTCAGTAGCCCACACTCTGACTCCCAACACTGGGGCTTCTGTGGAACAGTGGCTTTCTATATGGTGTATTTTACGTGCTAACCCGTTGGCAAGACCCTGAATTAATGCAATGAAGCTATCATTTTATAATTACAATAGCTGTTACTGAATGCATTCTGTACAAAGAAGATCATTCTCAAGGTGGGGGGGGGGGGCACAGTGTTACATAAAAGGTATTTCAAAAGCAATGCATTTAAGCTCCTAATCTGGGCAAGTCTTTCAAGTTTGGGGATTCAAGTACAAGATGCAAGAAGACCTAATACAAACAATTACAGAGCAGCTTGTTTTGACGAAGACAAGCTTGTTTGGACAACTATATATATTCTTAAATAACTATTTCATTTCACTACAGAAAATGATTGCTTCCCTTTGAATCACACCACATTGACTTCCAAACACACAAAGAACCATTGGAGAAAGACATTGGACATAGCATCACTATCTCATTTCTGAAACAATTCTGTTCTGCTGATATCAATRTAACAAACCACGGGACAGGAACCTGCAAAGACAGATTTACTGCAACAGATGAAAATTACAACATGACTAAGAGGGACAGTAATCTAAACAGTGTTGACATATTCCCCAAAAGCAATCATGTGCTCTAAGTCAGTATGGCACCCCTGAGCTGAAGGGCACCAAGAAAAACTGCCCAAGGCCAAGTCTCAAAATAGTACGTTTATTTCTGCACCACTGAAAGCTCTAAACCTGAAACATCCGACTTCTTTTCCCTCTTTTACCCAACCATCCATCTGAATTTCCTTCTGTATTGCTACCCTGCCCCTATTGTCGTCTTTCCAGCTTCAGTGGCACATTTACACTTGGGACAGTCTCTCCTCTTCCTTTGCTCAAAACTGAAACCATCCCTGCACACTAAAGTTTGACAACTGCCTTCATGTGGTAATTTGCAGGTTAACTCAGCTCTCTGATTATGCCCTCAGACTGAAGATCCCACAGCCAGCTTTGAGGGTTGTTTTTGTTTTGTTTCTTAAGAAAAGAATTCCCTTTGTGAGGCCCCACAATCTGTTGTAGCCTGAGAAGCAATGCATTAAAGTAGCTGTTAAGCAGGAACTAGGCCAGAGCTAAGGAACATGTAGGGTGATGTGGAAATTTCCCACAATTGATGATGAACATCAGAATCACAGGCCATCTCTCAGGGTGACCTCATCCTCCCACTATTCTATAATAGCTCAGAGAATTATGTTACTTTAAGCATCATGTTATGACTTTTCCAGACTCCAGACTTAGCTCTGATCCCCCTCAGAAGCGCTACATGGGTGTGAGAGTAAAGATGCCAGTACGGGAATTACTGAGAAAAATTCGGCTTTCCAAAGGCCTGGACCCAGCTCACAGCAAGGTGAGGACTCTTCTTGAGTTTAGAAAGGTTGCTCCCAGAGATGCAGCATCCTGGTGCACGCACATCACACTCCCACTCTGCCAGTGTTCTGGAGAGGTTACATCTACAGCTGCTGCCTCTTCCATCCACCAGATTAGTGCTTTTGATGAAGGTGGAGAATATACCAAATTTTAAACAGACTGAGGGACTGTGCTAGGAACAGTTCTAAGACAATGACAGCAAGAACCCATTTGTGCCCTGGATACTATACATCATGCAGTCAAGTCAAAGATGGCCCAAGAACCAATAACAATTTTGCTCTAGCAACCCAGATTTCTGAACAACCTGCAAAAACAGCCCAAGAAGCTGGTAGACTCCCAGATACCTGGCCTGTTGTGAAGATCTTTATAAGGCTGCCATGAATTACCCCCTCACAAAAATTCATTTGCCTGCAGTCTCTGCTGCGCAAAGTACATAGCGCAGGACACAATTTACTTTGTTTGTGTTACAATATTTGCTGCTGTTTCATCTTCTCTTATGTGCAAGCATCTCAAATTGAGTTGGGTGGTTTTGTCTCCTCAGGAAGCCTCATTAATGAAGACGGTAACCGAAGGATCCTCAGGAAAAACAGGTTAGGAAACTCCTCTCTTGGTAACAGAGCCTCCTTTTTAGTACGATCATCACTGTTAGGTACCCAGAGAGCTGGACCACTTCTCTCCCATGGTCAGTGACCCATGTTGGTTCCTAGCTCCCCTTAAATTACAGGAGCAGGCCAGCTGTGCATCACCACCATATATGTGTTATCTATCTGTTATCTGGGGCAAAATTTCTCATGAGAATATCTTCTGTATGTATCTCCCCTCCCCCCCAACTCAAAATAGCTTATTTCTTCCTTTCTTTCCAACAGAAAAGAGAAGAGTTCACCCTTATACAGAGAAACAGCTTAGACAGGTATGCATAACACCTTCAACTCTGTGCTGCCAGCCTCCTCAGGCATATTTCATGTTATATCACTGAGTGAGGACAGGACACTTCATGTCTGATTTCCCTCCCCCATCTTCCGCCCTCCCCATTTTTGTTGCTGTTTCAGAGCAAGCAGAGCGTTGGGCAAACGCTAAAAGGCTTAGAAGACCTTGATATCCTGGTGGAGGTACTGCAGGAAGATTTGAACAAAAGCCAGTTGAAGAAGGAGTCTCTGCATTCTGTGCCAGATGGCTTTTGGCAGGGTTTCTCCACAGATCTGCAAGCCTCTTGGTGGGAAACTGGAGGAAGCAAACAGGCAGCTGGTGGCCTGCAGGAAAGACGCCACAGCTTAACCAAGTTGTGTTCATACTGCTGTTTTAAAGATTTCAACTCAATATTGCAGGGAGAGGTAGACACTTCTTCTCATGATGATCAGAAAAACGTGCAAGAGTCCAACTCACCAGGAATATTCTCAAGGACAAGTGAGAAAGAGAGTAGCTGGTGGATACAGGATGCACGTACAAGTACCCGGAAAGATTTCCTGAGGCATTCTTCACAGAACACACCTCCACATTTTAACCCATCAGGAGGCTGTTCAGAGGTGCTTCTGGAAGCTAATACGGGCTCTCCAGATATTGAGGCACATTTGAAGTCGACCCCAATTTCTTTCACACAGCAGGATCACTCTGCCATCTCTTTCTTCCAGTTCCAGCTACACAGGGAAGAAAGTTTACTGAGAAATATCCCAGCGGACAAACTGCTTGCACCTGATGAAAATGGCAACAGGTCTTCAATTTTCCTATTGAAATATATTGATTTCTCTTTCCTGGGGCATCACTTGTCCTGAAGATTTGCTCTAACTTCAGCTGCTAGTTTTGGGTACACCTGTAGCAAAGGCTTCCTTGCTCAATGGGAAGCTCAAACTTGCCTCAGTASACACAGTTTTAGGCAGATATTAAAAATAGAAGATTCCATATTTGCAGTAGTATTGCCAAACTACAGCTGACATCAGGACCAATTCAGAGTGTTAACAAAATTAAAGACTGAGTTGTATATGTAGGTATTCACAAGAAAATTAAAAAAAAAAAAAAAAAAGATATGCAAAAGAGACCTTTTCCATGCTGCAGACACTCTCAGGGTAATTACGTGTATTGTTAGTTGGTAATAAAAATGGGTGGGAGGATTACACCAAAACATACATATGCTGCTAGTCTAGAGCATAGACTTCCAAAGAACTGGGAGTGGCTGTTTTGTTAGAAGTGAAATGAAAGCAAAGGTTTTACAGATTCCATTTTCCCTAGAATGGCATGCTTGTAGAGAAAATAGCTGTTTAAAAAAAAAAAAAAAAAAAAAAAAATATTAAAGTCTCTTATAAGGTTCCATACATTTCAGCTAGTTTGGGGAAGCTGGTATCAAATCAGATTAACAGAAAGCATGACATAACTTATAAAGTGTCCTAATCTTGGTGGGAAAGAGATTAATTCCTGTTCATATAGACAATCCTGTTCCCAATTTAAAGTATTTATAAGCCACAAAGGGAAAGCTAAATACAGCACTGTCCTCTTCCATGAAGTACCGTGTTCCATTCAGAATAATGATTTTCCATGCAATAATAAAATTATGGATTTCACTTTTCAGCAATAATGTAACTGTAACCGAGTTACAATAAGCCACCCACTACCATAATCCCTGCATATTTTTTAAACAATACAGAAAAAATTATCACACATGAATAAAATTAATCACAACTAAGAAATTATGACATTTCTACTACCATGTTCATGTAAAATTAACAAGCTAAAATTTCCAGCAGCCCTCTTACCTCTTTGAAATATTTAAACATCAGATTACATGCTCAAAAGAACATACGAAGGCAGGACTACACACCAAATAAGCTAACTCTGAGTTCTACTGAATSGTGAACAGTATTAGCTACTGTGTCAAAAACAAACAAACAAAAAGAACAGAAACAGCAATAAGTGTCAGAGTTACTCAGACATCTTCAAGGATATCATGCTACAAGACAAGGGAGAAATAAATAAATAAATAAAATCAACACCTGCATTAATTTTTCCTCCAGAAGGAAAGGAAGACATGCCCAAATTTACAAGAGAAAAAAAAAAAAGTCTTTTTCAGGATGAAATTCAGGAGAAACACTTGTACTATTTTGAGTAGCTTAGTGAGACTGAATACATGGAAGAAATTGAGCTCTTCTCCTCCACAGGACTGAATTACAGTTTAGAAATACTTCTTTTCTTTTAAGTGCAAAAGGAGGGGTTCCTTTCAATTTTTAGGTATCTTACACTCTTTTCCCTGTACTGAAGGATGCTTTTAAAAAGGAGGAGGAAATAGAGATTGTTAGCAAAAAGGAATCAGAGTAGCTCCTGGAGAGGACAGGAATGGTATAATAGCAAGRAGGAAGGACCAAGAAATCCTGGCAGACAAAATCAGCAACCCTATTATTAATATAGAGACTAAATAAATTAAACACGTAAATATCCCAAGATCACGGCATTTGCGAACCTTAACATTTCATGCTTTAACACACATTCTCACTGTTATTTTTGAGTATTTTAACCACTGCTTTATCTTCTAGTTTTTAAAACTGTGTTTTGTTCCAGGCTGCTGCACAAGGCTGTTGCTCAGGGAAGAAGAGCTCTGACTTATGCACTTGCACAGAGATTTGCATCCCTAAATAAGATCAATGAGAAGGATGCAGAGAAACGGGTAGGATGCTAACTTGCCAAGAATAGAGTCATTTTCTATCACATGCAAATGTCTTTCAAACCCCAGCCAAGCACCAAGCATCCTTTTGGACAAGGTGTAGCTACTGTCCTTGCAAAGAGGGCAAAACAGAGGAACAGGGAGGAAGTGATCTGCACAGAGCAAGTATTAGTACAACTGGGAACAGAGCCCAGAGTCCCAGCTCCCCACCTCATTCTCTAAGCACTGTTGTTTTAAAACTGTTTTTGCCTTTCACAATGAGTATCTCCTATTCTTTTCTTCTTAGACTGCATTACATCTTGCTGCAGAAAAGAACCAACATCTGATGGTGAGTGACCTGATATCTCTAGGAGCTAATGTCAATGAACAGGACAGTTTTGGGAAAACTCCGCTCCACCTGTGTGCAGAGAATGGATATTTGAGAGTTTTAGAGGTAAGGTGGTCATTTATGTTGTACAGAGACATGTGCAAAGATAGAGCAAAGACAACAAATGCATGTTCTTTTGTTTAAAATATACAAAGGTTTTCCATACTCGAAAATYAGATTTGATCTGATGTGGTTAAAGTAAGGTGGATTTCAGGGAGGAAGGGTTATTTTGGCACTGCTGAAAATCAGGACTTACCCCAATCTTCTTCATTTCAGGTTTTGAAAAATTGCAAAAACAATGGCATGTGCGTGGAAGTGAATCTGACTGACCATTATGGTAAGAGGCAAAGCTTAACCGCATAGATGCTTAGTGTAGACTCCAAAAGTTTCAGACTACAGATTTTATCTAGGCCGAAGAATGATCAATTTCATGTTTAAAACTAAAAGGTCTAGGAAGAGATCCCATCAGTCTTAACAGGGCACTCCCTTACGATTAGCCAAGTGTGGGATGGTTTACTCCAGTGAGGTGTTCATGCAATGAATTTGTTTGACTTTTCTGTGGTCTGTTCTGTTCAGGTTTAACACCGCTACACCGTGCTGCTCTTGCCCACACTGTCTTAGTTACAGAATCTCAAAAAACTGACATCAATACTGACATGGGAAGGTTTCTCAGACTACGCAAAGATCAAATTCTTGAGGGAATTAACTGCTTACTACAAATGGGAGGAAAGCCTGAGTTGCAGGTGAGGACCAGCAGCAGGCTGTTTACTGTGGCCTTAGGTTTTCTTATTCTTTTGCARTCACAGGTTTCACTGTCATTTGCAGGTACTAAATTCATGTCAAATTACCACTACCTATTTAAAAATTGAGGAGAACACAGAACTCATGTGTTTGCTTCAGACTCATAAACCTAAGGGACAGAACATTCTTCAAGAGGTAACTATCTATAGCTACTTTTACACAGGCTCTAGCATTTATATCCAAGAAACTAAATGCAGTAATGTAAGCTGTACCATCTTGTAAACACAGTAGATSATGCTACCCGCCTTGCCCTATCTTGCATAGGGCAGAAAATCCTCTTTTCAGGAAAAAAGCACTGTACAAGCTCTTACCACACTTGGTCCCATCCCAGCTCTAGGGACTGCTATAATTTAGAGCAGTCCAGTTGCATGCAGGTGCTGCCAGCATACTGCTCACACCTGTCCCAAATCCAAACTCCTCCTAGCAACAATGCCTTCATTTCCAACATTTTACAGCATACCAAGCCAGATAGAGGTATCTCAGAAGCAACACCAGAGGAATTCTTCCTCTGCTGATAAAGGAACGCTACAGGCCCAAGTATTACCACTGTATTCAGTTACCTTCAGCAGCTTCATGAAAGAGAGCTCATTTTCTCTGTCCCTTAGCACACACRTTCAACACCAAAACTACCCATAACCTGTATTAGTGGGCCAAAAGATAATCAGATTATCCAGTGGGTATCAGCATGTCTCGCAAAATTTTTGGTGCAGGAAACAAGACACCAACACTGAAAAGCAGAAACTTGAGTGCTTAACAGAGAACTAAGTTTCTAGGGTGAAATTCTGCTCTATTGAAATAACGTAATATCCACCACAGATTCCGGTATTCTTGTCCAAGATTAAGCAAATATTCAGTGCTTAACAGTTACAGCCCTCTTATCTTTTCTAGGGTCTTTTTTGACTCTGTCAGATAAGAGTTCCCACKAGTGTACATGTACAATAATATTCCAATTAGAAATACAGACTTAAAGCCACATTTCAAGTCATTGGGGAACCTATCTTCTTAACAGTTATGCTCTGTAGGATATAAAACACAGTAGAAAAAAATAATTTCAATCCAGCTCATTACTGACTGAACTGTTAAACATGCCACCCTCTCCAATCTTATGGCAAGGGGAATAATCTAGGTTTTCACATGTCAAAACCAGTACAAGTTCTTGACACAAAGCCTGCATCACTGTTAATGCTGGAAATTTACCGTTCTGGTTTCTTCATCTGAATAGAGTTACAGTTTGCTGGATGCTCCGAGAAGAATGCCCAGTCCCTCATCACCAGATAACTTTTCTGAACCTTTTTCCATGTCATCTTTGGACCTCTTTGACATCATTCTTAAAGGTATTTTGTGGTAGGAAATTTGTTTTACCTAGTCAGGGTCTTTGTAACTCAACAGTTGTAATGTAGTAGCTAGCTCCAGTACCTTCCCTGCATTGCTATATAACAATTAATCACCAGTTCATGTGGAACTGATGGAAAAGATGCCCAGTGACTATAACAGACTTCAGATGAACTCCAGTGTTCTGCAGAGAATCTCTTTTGCTTGCAAAACTCCTTACTCATCCAAAACCAAGTAGAAAATAGGGCAATAAATAGGTGGCATAAGAAGGAACACTTAGCATGTAGATTGAGCTGAATATTTGTTGGTTTATTGCCTTCCAGGGAAATGCTGATAAGGCTCATTATCTGCATCTCACGGTCCATGTGCTGCAACTGTTGCTGAAGAATAGACAGAAAACAGACAGTAAAAGTCTTCAAATGTATTATAGCTTGAACTGACTGTTGAAAATACCTCCTCAGTACCCAGAATTAAAGAGTAAACTAATAAATGGGGGAAACCCTCAAGCCAGGTTTCAAGAGTATTAGGCATTCAGTGTTAGATGCTCCAGTAAATGAATAGGTCTTAATTTTCTCACAAAGCTGAGCACTTGTACTTCTTTTGAAGTCCATTTGAGCTGTAGGTGTTCTACATTCTGAAGCTCTGACAATTCTTTRATGCAGATGCCTAGCTTAAGAAAAAAAACCCTTCAATTTTAGCCATTCAGAGCCTAGTCTTGAGGGTACCAGCRTAAGATAAGTCTCTAGAGAACAAACGTAATGTACAGATGTGCTGAAAATCTCAGGCAATATGTAATTTTAAACATGAGCTATGGGAACTCAGAATCTGATGGGCTATATTTAATACTTCCTGCAGTCTGGCTCTGAATTTGTCCAAGGCTGGAGACGTCACACTTTAAGGCAGTCCTATTGGGAAAAAAAAAAACACCTCCAAAATAAAACATGCCCACACACTGTTACTGAGCATGTTTTTTCAACAAAAATCGAGCTCTTTATTTATACAATCAGAATTTGCCACCAGTAATGGGTTGTAGGTGGAGTCTGGGACAGAAAGTGTTTTGAATCAGTTCRTTTCACTCTGGGTGATCTAGCAAAAGAATATACCTTAATAAAATTTAAGTATATAACAACACTTTACAAGGAAAGGATCTTTTTTTATATTAAGCAATTTTGCAAGTTAGAAGGATAACAAGGAGCTTAAATTATTCTGTGCTGCCAGATATCCAAGTATTCAGTAGAATTCCTATAAATTAGATAATTATTGTTAAAAAAAAAAAAAAAATCTCTTCCCAGACTTAGTATCATTTTATTTTAACTTCTGATTGTGAAATAGCTGGTTTCTATGAAACTTCCCTGTTTGCTACATATGGAGCAATCTACATTTACATAACCTACAAAATGACTGATCCAGCAATCAACTCACATACGTACCTCCTGTTGAAGTAAATGGGAGATTTTTCACACGTAACCATTGCAGGATCCAGTATTAAGTACTCAGCATGTTTGGGGAATATTTTTTTAATGAACCCTTTGCATTTTCTTCTTGTGAAAAAGGTTACTTTCCTCTTATTGGATATCCTTAAGTGTTAAGCTCCAAGAGCTATGTTGCGCAACGTGAATTAAGTTTTACTGAAAAAAGAAGGTGTTTAAATTAATTCCATTGGGATTTAGGTCATATGCTACGTTTCTTATGCCCTGAACAGCTAAATAGTACTCTTCTGTATTTTCTCTAGTCTGAATAAGATGATACTTCATGATACTTCAAAATTTTTAGAGTATTTTATAAAAAAAAAAATTGTTATTCACATGATGAGTTGTATAACCCTACAGAATATTCATCCACCTCCTTCTATAGGTATTTCTCATGTTTTAATCATATGAAGTCTTTTTGTCCCAGTTTTTATTTGGAAATACAAATATTTTCCTCTCTGATGATTTTTCTCTGTGCTCCCCATCACCACTCATTCTTCCTTCATGTTTGCATTTTAACTCACATCTGTGTTCACAGAACTTTTTATTCATTTGAAGAGAATTAATGAGGATATTCTAGGTTACTCAGCTTCCATTCATGTGATTTAAGGATCAGATCCAACACCCATTGAAATTAAAGACTCCTTATTTTCAGTGAAAACTGACAAAAAAAATCTGCATCACATACAGAACCAAGAATGAAGCAGTATGGTGAACAAATAGAGAAGTGCATCAATAAGCACTCAGTGAAGAAAAATTAATTTGCTTACAGGATATCTTTAAAAAAGTGTAGAAAACTATCATATAAGAATACAACGTTAATCAAGTTCTTTTAGTCACATGGAAACCATTCAGGTGAAAAGACAGGAACCTTAAGCTATGTATGTATCATTTATTCAAGATACTCAAAGCTGAACTAGCTTGTAAAGTATATTCTACAACAGTTATASATTAATTGCATTGACATTAGTAAGTACGCTTTACATTGTTTCATTGTTCCTTCCTGTCAATAAATATATTATTTCATGCAGTATGTAACAGTGATTTTTATGTACTGGTATAGCCATACTACACTCAACAGAAGTAACTGTCATGAAAAGAGCAAATTAAGCAGACTTTAAAAGCTGACAAGTATGTAAGGATTTTTTGTTGTTTTGTTTTTTAAGAGTACAGTGGTGCCTGTGCAGAACCACCAGCACTACCACAAAAAGTTGTGGGGGGAAGGTGATTTATTAAAAAATAAGAAACTCTCCTTTTCAAGGCACATTCATTAACCCACCACCTCTAACTAGGAGTTAGACAACTATTCTTCCAATGAACTACAAAACTAATTATCAACATTTTTTCAGCACTAAAATTTTTGCCTACAACTAACTAATCTCAAACTAGAAAAAATAATCCATGGGCCTAAGCAGATTAAGTAATTTAASAGTTTGCTGAAAAGGCTGTAGCTTTTCAGCCATTCACTGTGGCTAACTGCAACAAACTATTCTATACCAAAAAAGAATAAAAGAGGACTTCAAGTAGGAATTCCCCTCCATAAAAGTAACTTGCATTTCTACAGCAAGACTTCTTCTAACAATTTTTTTGTTTTCGTGAGCGAAGAGACCTGTTAACATTTAGATAGAGGCTTTGCAAGTACTGCATACTCCCWGCTCCTAGTGTGATTGCTACTGCAAGTGATACAACAGCTCTTTACAGACAAGTGTTCTCAACAGCTGGGCTGGGAAAAAAACACATTCGAGTTTTGGAGAGAGGTTTTCTAGCCCAGCATAAGTTAACAATTTGGGCAGGGCAGTACTGAAATTAACTCTGACCTGTATATACAGTACTAGATAGGCCTAGTGATCTTGATGGTTCAGATTAAAGGCTTTTGCTTCTCTCCTTATCATGAAAAGGAAGCCTCCCCYGGCAAAGCAGCTCCTTAACCTAGGCCTGTTACTAATTCAGGACTGTCTGAAAGGAAAGGATAGCATTTACTGAATTGTTAGCTTTACTTTCTTCAGCCACACACACACTCTACAAGTCTGCCCACAGATCTCTTTAGACAGTCCCACCTCAAACCTGCRCAGTTATCAGTGGTAACAGGATCTTAGCAGAAGTTTTTATAATACTCAGAATTAACTCAATAGCTTTGCCCACGACGGTCTTTAAACTGAAGTTTTGAATATATAAACATGAACACCAGCCTACTGTTCTGGAAATACTCCTGTGTTCCCATGAAATCCTCTTTCACATTAATTACAGAAACTGGCTTCCATGTTCAGTCCTGGTGCCGACAAGATTTCAGGTCACTGAAGTCCAAGGAACGACCCCTTGACCTCAAGACACGTCCTGTGCTTTATTCTCACAGGCTACTACCATGCCTGTAGGAGAGGGAGAGGAGTTACCATTCTGCACTTGCAGCAGGGCATGGCAGAAGCATCCCCAGGATAAAATCTGTCCAGCACAGAGCAGAGGTCAGACCTATTTAAGCTTCATTGACATTATCAACCTGGCTCAAAACTCCCCAGCCCTGGGCCCTTTTTGAAAGCAGCAGCTGTAGCAGCATAAGGTTCAAGGTGCACGGCTAGACTGTGGCATGCCTGGAACCAAGTGCTGTGCTTCTGACACCTAAGTACCAGTTATGGTGACCAGGCTAGTATTTGCCATATGACTCCTACAGCCAATTCATTCTAAACCAGATCACACGTGCTCCCACAAGCTATCGTCATGCCTTTGAACTGTGGCATAGGCCATACTTAGAGAAGCTGCTTTCCTTCTTCACCTCACTTCTTGCCCCGTATTACAAAATGAGTGCCGTTCACTGGCTTACATGGTTACTTTGATTCCCCTGCTTCTTTGAAGATATATGAGCATTGACATGCATAATTATTTTTAAGAGCAGTGTAAAAGCTTTGACACTGAATTAGTAGCAATTCAGCAAAGAAAGATAAAAATGAATAAATAGATCAGATCCGGCACTTCCAGCAGTTCTCAGGGATGCTCCTGATCAGGAAAGAGGAAACTCATGAGACATCTGTTGCAGATTTGTAATGGACTGAAGAAGGCCCTGGCAAGGATGGAAGCTTTGCTTTCCTGGCAGGGCTCTCTGATTGACACTGCACATATTTACGATCAGTGATAGTCACAAGGCCACAGACCCTGTACATAAAGCRAGCGACAGAGCAACTGTAGTCTTCAATGGATGTACAGAATCCTACAGTATTCATGCCAGTTTTCTAGGGTTTCCTCACTAAGTCTTTCCATTCAGAATTGGGTGGAAAGAAATATCTGAGCCAGAGCCCTGAGAGCCGAAGTTACCCAGAAGACAAGTGGCAAGTTACAGCAAGGAGATGAACAAATACATCTGTTAAAACAGCCTGAGGCAAGGGARCAGGAACTCTATCCTAGGTGTTACCTCACTAGGACTTCGGCTGAATATTAGATCTTTCTCCTACAAAACCAACATCTTAAGGTTCCAGAGGGAAACAGGACATTGCCACAGATGCTTGGATGCTGCTACTACACAGTCACAGGTGCAGCAAGTCCTGAGAACAAAAGCCTTCGATGCTGAGTCATTGAGCTCTACTCAGCAGCTTTTCTGGTGCACACAGATGCATTTCCACTAGCTTTCAGAAGTTACCAGTAACACAACTACTTAGTATAGCCTACTATAAAATGCTGTGAAAAGCAAAGTACAAGCGTTGCCACCTAGCAGCTCATCTGTATCTATGAAACATACACAAAATAAATTGCAGAGGTGACAAATGACGTTGCAAAAGATAAAAAGATTAGGGAAGATGTTTCATGGATTAACAGGAAACTGCATGGCAGACACATGGAAGCTCTTCTAGGTGTTACATAAATTGAAAGAGTAGAACACAAGAATGAGAGCAGAGAGATTCTGGCCCAGATTCTCAGCAGCATAAAATTCTGCAGGCAGCAAGRGAGCCTGTTACAGACCATTAACTCTGGAAGGTGTCTTAAGCAAACAGCTCCTCCAGGAGCTGCTTTCAGTAGCTAGTGATGGCAGAAATGCTCCAGCATTCTCCTTTCCCACTACTTAGGCCAAATGGAACAAAAGGACCCAAATTCTTTTTGGCAGAAGGGCAATCTGGAGGGATCTGACTCCTTTCTGACCCTGTCACCCCAGCTTGGTACCACCCCAAGACTCACCACAGCAGAAAATCCACCTCCTGTTTTGTTTTTATCCTCCAAAATGTGTCCTTGAAATCATGCTTTGCCACATATCCACAATTATTGCACCAAAGACTCCCTAAGGCTGCTGGATTTTGCTTAAACAAGCTATCATGTCTCAGATCCCAAAAGCTTAGCTGAGAAGCATATGAACTGTTGCCATTAAAACAGATAATGTTAAACAGAGAACAATGCCATGATTGTTAAGTAACACACATACAAGAAAATAARTTACATTTTAAAAATTCCTTCCAACACACAAACTAAAGGAATTCAATCTTTTAGATGAGGAACCAAAAAAAGAGTCAGGGGAAGGCTGGAAACCGAAGAAAACCCTCCACAGCCCTTTTGAGAATATGGATCAACAGCTGCCATTCAAGAAAAAAACATCGACATTTCCTCTACACCACTCTGCATCCCGTTTCCCATAACTCCACATCTCTCCCCATGTGATGACAGCCAGGCTGAACTGCAAGCAGAGCTGGAGGAGCCAAGTTTCTGAGCCAAGCAAGAGGGAGAGGCTGAGCTCTTGGCTGATTCAGATTCTTTTAGAACTGTCTCACCCATCAAGTTTTATTTTTCCTGCTTGCTTTGTGGCTAGAGAAACTTGGAAACCAAATGATTCAATTTTAAACAAGACATGTTTCTGCAGCTGTGCTTAACAGTACAGATGAAATAAGTTTAGAGAAGGGAGTCCCACTAACCGAAAAATTGAGTGTCTCCAGCACTTTGAAGAGGGACCATGGTGGGGAGAGGCAAGAAAAAGAAAGAGGACAGGACACTGGCTCCACTCAACCTGGACAGCAGAGCTCTCAAGCTGTAGCAATCACTATGACCCGGACTGCCCCAGCCGCACACGCACCCAAGCCAGGAGCTGCAGTTCAATGTTGCTGCATRCTTCATCAGTCTGTTTACCCAGAAGTTTCACTTGTCCTGAGGATAAGCATGCTATGCAGCTTAGCATCTGGAGGTTGCAGGATCAGCCCTAAAGAAGTCCCTTCTGTCTTGAGACAGTCTAAGTGGGCTGGAGTTGCAGGCATCCCTACTTGCCCTAGTCACATCCATGAGGAGCTGGTCACCRAAGTACCACACCATCATTTTCCTGTCTTTTTTTCCCCATCTATCATTCCATGTGGTTTCTAGGAGGAGGAAGGAGTTTAAACTGAGGTTATCAGGAAATGTGTTTCCTGAAGAAAGATGGTGAGAGGAAGGAGGTTCTTGCTGAACTTCCTGCAATGCCCAGGGAAACAATGCTTATTCTTTCTTCCCTGGGTTTCCAGGTTACAATTTTTTATTTGTCACCTGCTTTGAAGCCACTTCACCTTTACTTCAGTGGCACAGTTTTGGGGTTCACTTGGCTTAGCAGCAAGAGTTTAGGCTCCGGTGGATCACTTCTCAGGTATAAAACCCCAACAAGGTGTTAACCAGTTCATATCAGGAAGGCCCCAGGCACTGCTTTGCTCCATGCTTGGCCATACTTCACTGCTACACCCATGAGAAACCTGTCTGGGTAGGTCCCAGATCTTAATTATCTCTATTTGTTATCTCTATCTATCATCACTAGCCAAATAAGTTTACAGAAGTCTCATTTTTTCGAACATAACAAGATCTCCAAACACAAATACTTACATGTGTGTGGTGTGATAAGTACAYGCAGAAATCGTAACACCATTAACTCAGTAACCAGAGGGTTACTGTGTAACCCAGAACAAATACTCACTTCAGATCTAAAGGAAAACATGCAGCATGAATTAATACAAAAATCAAATGGCAGATTTTAAATATTAASATTTTTTTGGTTTTGCTTTGTTTTAAATAAAACCCTCTGGATCCCTTTGCTACTGATGAGTAACGAGTTTTTGAATCCTTCACAATTACTTCTAGAAAGGTATTCACAGCTAATTGGCTGCTAGCGGCACAGAAACACACAATAACCAGCCTTCAAAGGTCAAAAAAAGATTTCCATCCTCACAAACCCTGAGACTTAACAAAGCATTTTAGAGTTCACAAAGCACAGCCCCCTTAAAACTTTAGTTTTCTTTTTCTTCACCAGACTCTTATGCATCTCTTTCTGCTCCTTCCATAAAGCTTCTTTAGAGAGCAGGACTAAAAGGTATGTTTACACCTCTACTCAGGCTGTGATGAAATCACATTTCAATTAAGCAAGAAATATCTGCCTGCTAGAAAGACTCTAGGAAATACCAGTGAACAGAAATTAATCTACTAGCATTTTAAGTAGTTGGACAGTTTCTGATTTCGTTTTCTAATGCTTCCAGGTGTACATGTTTTGACTCCTTGTTAACATGACCTTTMAATTTCACTGGAATTATTACTCACACACAAAGGCAATCCCTTTTCTGATATAAAAAAGATAAGCTTCTGCAGAACCCAGGAGTTCTTCGAGGACACAGCCAAATAGAGTGTTTTCTAAGGTGGAGCTTGTACACTATTAAAGTCCATCTTGATGACATTTATGTATGTAATAGAGGTCATTTTAATGCTGGACTTTTATTTTCTATGTTCACAGTAGGTTATTTCCAACAAAATACTTGTCTGTTGTAAAACAAAAACCTCAGCTACATTCTCTTACAGGTTAAATAAAACTTTGTTTTTTAATTCCCTGAGGAAGCGAAAGCCATGCACCGCTATATTCCCTGCATTACCTTCTCTCCCAGAATCAGAGCTCAGCTGCAGAGATGCTAATTTACTTCCTCCAAGGTTTTAACCCATCTAACTATAAAACATTGCTATTGCAAAAATACAACTACAGAGTCAAAGCAGAAAAACCTAGTAACTTCCACCCTCTGCATTGTCCCTGGGACTTGAAAAAAATTTGAGCTCTCTTTGGCCTATACCCTCATTTGTTTACATTTAAATTATGATTCAGCTGGCTTTTCAGGATTATCTCAGAATAACTAGTCTTCAGTTTTTTTGTTTGCCAACACAGCAATTGAGTCCCAAGTGCCAGAAGCCTTGTGTTCATTTGATTCCCCCAAAAGAACAAACTAGAAGAGCAGCAAACAGTGATGAATAAAGAGAAATAAATCAGAGAAGGCATGGAAAGAGGAAGGAAAATAAAATAAGRATCTTCCACATGTTGGATCACTTTCACCACTCCAATTTAATGGGTGATATTTGTTTTTTTGAAGATGACAAATAACCCTACAAAGCTCCAGGTTGTGCTGTCACATGCTTGTATTTTATGTGGAGAAAGATTCCTTCCTTTTTTACAGGGATTAAGTACATTGCAGACCAAAAAAAAACCAAACCCAAACAAAAAAACAAAACACACACAACAAAAAAACCCCCACGAAACAAAGAGAATCCAAGCACAAGCAAATAAATACACATTGTATTTTGCAACTTCTACTTCTTCAAACAGGATGTAGGTCTGCAGGAACTAGTTGTAAATCTTCTGATTTTTTCTCAGATTGGAGGCATAAAATTAACTTCACCCTCCCCTCCCAATTCAGCCAACTGTGAAACTGAAAGGGAGCACAATGAATACTCCAAGTTTGTCATAATGTCCTCACCCCGGAGTGAGGTGGACGAGTTCAAGGTAAGTTGCAGTTTTTAAAGTAATAAGTCCTTTGAGAGTCACTTGTGCGTAATGCCACCAAAAAACATCAAAATTACCTTGGCTTTGTGCCAACTGTCACAGCCCAACCTTTCACTAGAAGTCTTCAAAACTATTTCAGCATTTGCATAAGCTTCTCTTCAGAAAACCCATATGATTGTAAACCAAGCATTATCTAAAGGTAACCAGCCTTCTTTAGCAGAGTAAAAGGCTGCTCTAAACATTATCTGGAGAATAAAGTTTATGTGGAAAAATAATAACATGGTATAACTATGGAGTAGGTTGGTCAAATATTTGCAGAACACACACCACCTGTGGCTGTGTGAACATAGCCTTCCCTTTGTTTAGAAAGCCTTCTTCAATTTTACAGAGAAATAAGACCAAAATTTTGCTTGGCTGCCTTAGTACTAACTATGGGTCTTACAAACATACTGGTACCTACTTATTCAGATACCATGTAATTAAAATAACAAATAATTCTCAAACCGCAATGCCCARGAAGAAAAATAGCTAACAATAACGTGCAGTTTGTAACATGAATCTGGTGTAGCATAGACTGAAAACACCAGTGGTTAAGTTCAGTGAGGAGAAAAAAATAGCACTCCTAACCAAAATAATTATGAGTTAAAAAATTGTATGTGCATCTGTGCCGGTTTTGGCTGGGGTAGAGTTAATTTTCTTCATAGTAGCTAGTATGGGGCTATGTTTTGGGTTTGTGCTGAAAACAGTGTTGATAATACAGAGATGTTTTCATTAACTGCTGAGCAGTGCTTACACAGAGTCAAGGCCTTTGCTGCTTCTCACCCCACCCCACCAGGGGGTAGGCTGGGGGTGCACAAGAAGTTGGGAGGGGACACGGCTGGGACAGCTGACCCCAACTGACCAAAGGGACATTCCATACCATATGACATCATGCTCAGCATATAAAGCTGGGGGAAGAAGGAGGAAGAGGGGGATGTTCAGAGTGATGACATTTGTCGTCCCAAGTCACCGTTGTGCATGATGGAGCCCTGCTTTCCTGGAGATGGCTGAACACCTGCCTGCCGATGGAAGCAGTGAATGAATTCCTTGTTTTGCTTTGCTTGCTTGTGCAGCTTTTGCTTTACCTATTAAACTGTCTTTATCTCAACCCATGAGTTTTCTCATTTTTACCCTTCTGATTCTCTCCCCCATCCCACCGAGGGGAGTGAGTGAGCAGCTGTGTGGGGCTTAGTTGCCAGCTGGGGTTAAACCATGACAGCATCAGGGACACTTTTACAAGTTCCATACCAGAGAAGAACAGCAAGAAACTGCTTTGCTCTCTTCAGGAGCTATTTGAGGGGGTATGAAATCTCCAATTTCTGTGTTCAATAGGATGGTGCTTTTAGAGGCTATTTATCCAATAACCTGCTCATTTTTCCACCTTCTTTAAGAATTAAATACAAAAAACAGTTTGTTGGACTTGGCCTACCCCTCTTCTTTCTGTCCTTTTGCTGGACTGAAAAGTTAAGATAGGTAATGACTAAAGGGTCACCATGTCAGCCAGGCCTTTGAGAATGACTCAGGCACTAATGCTTGGTCTTGATTAAAGTCACAAAACATTTTATGGGGATATTAAACTCCAATCCCTGCCCGGAAAATGACAGCTTGACACACAGAGCAACACTGTATATCAGTTCTGTGGAAAAAGGAAGTTATGTACCTGTGCATAACATTGAGCAATCACTAACCTAAGACTCAACAGGGAAAATGCTATCAGAAGCTATTTCCTTATTCTAGACCCATTGCCACTGGACATTGGTTTGTGTAGCAAATAGCAGTCAGATACATGACTATAAAATACTTCCTATATGAAGGAAAGCTACTTCTTTTCATACTCTTTGCCTATGAAACCYAATGCCCCAGGGAATCTCTGGGGTCATTTCCACAATGCTATGCATGTTGCACTCCCAAAGACTGAACTCTATCAGACCCAGGACCGGGAGGCTTGCCCAACCTAATCTTCCCTGGAAAAAAAAAGAAATATATTCCAGCACCAGTACTTCTAGACTTACAGTGGAATCCAGAGCCTTGTAGCAGCTGGCTGAAATATAGATGCACTGCTGGAGGGAAGGAGCTGAACACAACCATAGAACTACTCACTGCTTTCTCTAGACTATGACATTAGCAGCTGCACAGCTCCAGCTGAACAGAGCAACTAGATTAGGCAGTCATTCCTCTATGATGTCCCTCTTGCTCTCCTCCCTCTGCTCACAGATACTGACTGGCAGCAAGGTACTAACTTATGAGGTAAGAGGTGTGGATTGAAACCTCTCTGGGAAAGAAAGGAATTGAAAGTACATGTCTGTGTGAGTGTTCCAGCTCCATGGATGTTGGCTGGCAGATGGTTCTGGCTTTATTTGTGATAAAAAAAAAAAAAAAACTACAAAGAAGAAGAAGAAATGGCTGCCTTTAATTTGGCTGTTACCAGAACTTACAAGTTGTGCTCTGAGACTAGGCACCAAAGCAAAGCCCTGCAGGGGACAGGAGAATAGGCTGAATCACAGCCAGTTCCTGCATTCCAATCTGTTTTAGGCAGGACTTATGCACAGGATTTCTCCAATCRGGGCAATTCCAGGCATGCTCAGAGACAGAGATCTCTGTGCTTGGGGTATGCAAACTCAAACAAGGAGGTGAGTTTAGGCACTTCCAGCATTAGGTAGCCACTGAGTGAGAATACTTTGGATTGTAATCTAAAGTGCAGGCAATTCAGATTTAAGTAAATCCTACTTTAAGAACCAAACTGTTTTAGTGGATACTCTATTGCACATGTCTCTATAAAGCACAACCTTTGCCTGGGGACTCCAGCCATTACTGCATATAAAAAAAATGGTATACCAACTAACCCTTCACTGTAAAATCAGAGATTTTCCAAAGGGGCACCAATAATTTCTGGCAACCTGCATATTGCCAATTAAGATGCAGCTTTACCTTTTGCAAAATGATAAATAAATATTTCCTCTCTCTGAAAGCCCCTCTCTCGCTTCCCATTTTTTTCCAGGCTGACTAGCCAGTGGAACAATAACTGCCATTCAAAATATATCTGGAAACCTCTCATTTATTGTGTCCCTAGAAAGTCCRCCCAGCTACAGCTCTTTGCACTAGTAGTTGTGTGAAAGATCTTTAAGAAATGTCTGTGCATTTACTAGTGCCACAGAAGGTTCAAACAGAAGATAGCAATGGGAAACGTCATCCAGAAATGCTCTKGAGTATTTGATTATATACTTCACAAGAAAACATAAGTCTCTGCTAGATATATGACACCTCCTTCACGACACATGCAGGAAGAGGGCTGGGATAGGCTGCCTTTTATTACAAGRGCAAAGGTTTCAAAAGTGCCTCAAATGCCCATCAATGCAAGATATGACATTAACTCCCTTTACCTACATCCCATTACACTTGAAAAATCTGTTTCTTATGTTTTCTCGAGAAGTTTATCACTGCCTTGTCCACACCGAGAAGAGAGCAACGCGTTTTAGGCAAAACTGAAGGAGGAGCCAGCCCAGCTCCTCTCCCTGCGCTTGCAGGCGCCTGGCGCAGGCCGGCGGCTGCTGGGGGCCGGGTCCGGCAGGGCTGCTGGGCGGGCGGCGGCCCCCCGACCCTGAGGAGAAGCCAGGCTGCCCTCTGCTGCGGGGAAAGGTACGTTTTCTACAGTAAACGCTGAAAAGACGCCAACTGCTTYACAGTTTTTTGTTTTGTGCTCACCACAAACTATCAGCCTATCCCAAAAATAAAACCCGGCATATCCCGTACTAACTGACGATCGCTTGTGGTAAATGAGGATTCATAGACTTTGAAAAATCATGGTTGCTGTAGGGACCCTGAAAACTTCAGATTACTAAGTACAGTAGCAAATTGTCTGTAGTCATAAATAAGCACTTATCTGTGCTGCAACAGTCATATTTCGTATGTAAATTCTTTAGATTGGACAGAGTGCAGCTTCTGTTATATGACCTGTAGGGGAGTGCAATAGGCTCAAATAACTGCCATGAATATTTTACACCAATGCATTAGCATGTTTTAACTTTCACTAACCATTAAATATTCAGTGGCCGAAAGGAAAGCACTTGGCTTTCCCACATTTGGCAATTCAAGCTACTCGGTGTGACAGATAAATGGCCCTCTTCCTCTTCGTTTTCTCTATTTTTTCAAGCTTGCCTTGTGACAATGGGGAACTACAACTTCAAAACGATGAGGACTGTCAAAGTGGAATTTACTGCGAAAGAAGAGAACAGAATCTGCYAATTTGTCCAGCAGGTATTTGTAGTGGTTTAACCCGGCAGGCAGCCAAACACCACACAGCCGCTCGCTCACTCTCCCCTCCCGCAGCGGGACAGGGAGAGAATTGGAAAAAAAAATTCRCGGACTGAGATAAAGACAGTTTAATAGAACAGAAAATGAAAGGAATAATAATAATAACAATGGTAATAATATAATAATTATACAATATACGAAATGAGTGATGCACAGTGCAATTGCTCACCAGCCGCTGAGACAATAGCCAAAGCGATCACCGCTTCCTGGACCCCCCCCTTCATATACTGGGCATGACGTCACATGGTATGGAATACCCCATTGGCCAGCTGGGCTGGCTGTCCCGGCTATGTTCCCTCCCAGCCTCTTGTGTGCCTGGTAAAGCATGGGAAGCTGCAAAGTCCTTGAGAAGATTACCTAGCAACAACTAAAAACATTAGTGTGTTATCAACATTCTTCTTGTACTAAATCCAAAACATAGCACTAGGAAGGAATTTAACTCTATCCCAGCCAAACCCAGGACCTTTACCAGATATTATTAGCTTTTTTAGAATACTTCTCAGTCACATGCTGCTCAATAAAAATGCAGTCATGCTTTAATTTTGCTGAATGCTACAGGAGCTCTTAGATAATCAGTTGGGCTTGCTGAAATTCACATGGTAAAAGGCAGGTAAGCTTAAACAAGTATAGAGCATTCAATTTTACTGTAATACGATTCACAAATCAGAAGACTTCCTTTCTGTACTGCATAGTCAAACAATATTGAGATGGGGGAATATTTGTGTTGAAGCAGGATTCATTTAACTGATTTAGGTGTTATGACATAAATAAGCTWCAATATTTAAACTGGAAAGACACTAACTCACCCATCTACATAATACAGCTGCATTATATAAGAAAAACTAACAAGAATTTCTGTTGTTGTTCAAAGGCTTTTTCTACCCTGAAGGAAGCATCACACCAGTTCCATGTCTCCCAGGAACTTTTTGTTCAGAAGGAGCAGCAGTGATATCACACAGCTGCTTGACGTGCCCAGTGGATTTCTTTAATCCCATGCCTGGCCAAAAAGCGTGTCTTCCGTGTGGCTCAGAGGCAGTGCAGCCTGCAGAAGGGCAAGAGACATGCACCTGTCTTGGGAAAGGTCAGGTGTTTCAGGTACAGGARCAGTCCCGCGAAAGCTGTTCAGTCTTAACATACATCAGTATTACTTCACACTTTGTTCTTCATTCTCTTTACTTGACCTGCACCGCCCTATTCAGTTTCTCTCCAGCACTGACAGCCTTCAGTCCTACACCTCACTTCCAATTACACAGACCCACAGGGAGGGGGACAGGGACATCAGATCTACATATSTTCCAAGTTTCTTCAGGGCTACATTAATCCTCCCCCTTTGCTGGAAGGCAAAGGGTATGTGTATGGACATCAAAGTTTCATCTGACCTTGGTCAGATAAGGTGCGATGCTTAATGCAGCAAAGTACAGAACAGTACCCGCATGAGACTGCAGGTTCCTAAACAAATACCTGGGTTTTTTCTTCCAGCGCCGTGACGTTCACTGCACATGCCCTCCAGGTTACTGGAGATCCTTAGGTGATCGAAAACACTGTGTCAGACAAGCATATGATATTTGTCGAGATTCAGCACCCGGAAATCAGGAAGGACAATGTTTAACCAAGAAAGGATGGGTTCGTTATTGCTCAGAGAAGGTATTTCAATTTTTGCATTACCTAAATCCAAAGACCATACAGAAACTGCCCTAAAAGCAAACTCCCAAGCTCTTCCTCCACAAGGCACAGACAGCATGGCAACCRAGTGTTATCAGTGTTTTCACAGGAGGTTTTGCCTCTTCTTCAACCTGAAATAGGAAGCCCAGATTTCCCTCCTCACTTAAGGAACACCTGGACATTACTTGTACTGCTATTTTATTCCTTTTTTTTCCTCCTGCAGGTTTGTACTGTCCCCAGAGATTATCAAGGCTGTGACAAGGTTCTTGGCCTCTGCATTTGTCAAACTGACAGTCTGGAGAGTGTGTGTAATTCTCAGTGTAGAAGACAACAAAGAGATACTCTGCAGGTCACTTGTACAGAAAAAAATGCTCAGCTTTTTATCACTTACAGAAATGGGAGCAAGGTAAAAGCTGCAGTTATTTTTGCAATCTACCTATTTTTGCTGGGATTTTTAGACTTTTAGTAATCTTTTAACCAAAGAACACCCTCATTCCTTTTTTTCTTAGAAAACTGTAGAAAGCAACAAAGAAAACTCCCAGACACTATTCTACTATATGCATAGCGTATTTTTGTACCTGGTCTTAGATTGCAACTTTGTGAAAAATCACTGTAAAAAAAATTCTGAACTCTTTTTCTGTTAGACTGCTGTTTTCTTAGAAGAATTGAGAACAGTTTTACTGAGACCATATTTCTCTTTAAAAGACATCTGCGCTTCAGGACARAGCAAATATACCCATCCAACATACATCGTGAAAATGAGTGGTAAGGGAAAGAATAGTAAGAGCTATAGTATTATCTGGTATTAAGCGACTTTTATACACCACAAGCCTTTCCATGATATTTATAACACAAACARTAAGAAATCTTGATGCTTATATCCTGATAGCATGCAGCAATACAAATTCATCACWCCATGCAAAATTCATCCCTCTCAATCCCAGGACATTCATCTGAAATCTGTATATTTCCAATATTACAGGAAAGGACAGCTATTCAGATATTTCCTCCCATTCCCTACATTATGACAAACAGAGATGAAGAATATCTTTTCCTGACAAAGGCTCCCTTCTCAGGTCCTTTATCTGTACAGATTTTCTCTTGGGCTTCAGATTTTAATGTGCTTTTACCAAGTAGAATTAGCGAAACATTTTTTTCCCCAGGATTCCAGAACTAAGCCATAGGCCAAAAGCACTAGTTGCACAACCATGTGAAAATTTAGTAATAACAATAAGACAGAATCATTTGCCCACGGTACCTTTGCACATTTTCATTGACTTCAGCCAAGTTAAACCAGTTGCTACTTAAGGAACAGGTCTTGCAACACCAAACAAACCCTAAAGGTTTTGAGTAAGGCCCAAGCATTTTAAAGCACTGCCCTAGAATAAGAAGAATGTACTAAAAAGTATACTATTTGGTTTTAGTTTTTGTAAGTCTTACTTGGGGTCTTTGGTGAGCTGGTACACTATAAACTAGAAGGAAAAGCAAAGTCTGTCGTACTGAAAACCAGAAGTGACCAATGCTTTTTATACCACTTCAGGGAAAGGATTTTTAGGGGTGCATAATCCTGACCCACAACTGTATCACAATTTCATCATGCTAAATGAGGCTTCATCAYATCACAAAAATAGGCCTTCTTCAGCAACAGTTCCAGGTAAGTCCTCCTGTAAAGCTCCAAAACATGTATTTAATACAGCTTCTCTAAGATTTAATTGTGCTTTGTCATATCAACCATCTCCAGTACTAACCTGAATAGGTTAAATTAAACAGTTAAATCAAACAGACCTCACCATCTTCAAATTCCTGGAGAACCTGTTCACACTAAGAATAGTGAAGTCAAACAAAAAGCTTTACCTCCTCTGCACTGCAAGTCAGGACCTCTGCAGCCACAGCCCAAGCCCAGCAACCAGCAGACCGCTTCCCTCTGGCCCCCTGCCTTTTCCCCRGGGGCAATGAGGAACAGCTGTGTGGGCAACTGCTGAATGCCTCCAGCTGTGTGTGCACAGGGCCGGGCACGCAGCCCCCTAACACTGCTACCACCACCACATCCATAGGTATGCAGGGAGGACAAAGCCCAGGTGCAGTTACCAGAGCTGAGATTCCCGCATTTCCTCCCACACCTCTCCTTTGGCTTAGTAGTCCTGATCCACAGTTCAGCTCCATTCTTCAGTTCTAATCCACACCGTCCTCTCCTTAGCTTTGGGCATGTCAGATCACTTCCTTATTATTCCTTCCACTTGCGTTCCTSCTGGAGAGCAGGATTTGAGTCCCTCTTTGTCTGCAGAGATATCCTCWAAACTATAGGCAAGCCAAATCTGACTAAACATAAAGGGACAGATCCCTTATAAAGGCTGCTGATTTTGCAAGAAGTGCTGCTTCTTTACCAGATGCACGTCAGCAGACCTGTTGCAAAAAKACAAGAAAATGTGGTGCAAAATTATCCAATGTCAGGAAAATRCCAGTGGCATGTTTGCATGCTGTCTTGACTATAAACCTTATTCTGGAAATCAAATTTGCATGTATAAAGCTTAGTCATAAAAATGAAAAGGAAATGCTATATCCTGCAGTTGTTCTGTAGACAGAAAATGATCAGTAATGATCCAAGCCTAATGAGGTCTGTGCTTTTACAGTTAAGTCTGGCCATGAAGAATGCAAGTCTTCCCAGGTACAAAGCCTGAGACCTTCAAACTCYACACCAAAAATCGTATTTACTGGCATCTTAAATCCTACCACATGCATTAATGTTAATGTTACCATCATGTTCGTTGTCTCCAAGGAGCATTACCCAGTTTATGATGTGTAAGTACAAACGCTGAAAGTAGAACAACTTAGCCAGTGCACTTTTACTTTAGCTGCAGAGAACAATGCTGAAGTTTTCACTTTTTTTCAGCACAGAATTAAGAGAAAACTTGGCTAGGAAGAGTAGAAATCTCATTATTAAACATACTTCAATGTCTTTTTGACAGAAAAGACATTGTGGCACAGTATGTAAGTCATTAAGAAAATAACATTCACTTATTAAAATAAGCAAAATTAAATATATACATACTGTTCCTGATGTCTTGCTGATGCTATTTCTGACCTGTGTTCACACTCTTTGCAACTTGACCTCTCATTGACTCATGCTGTATAGTCCCTCTAGTTGACCTTAARTTCTCTCCCCTTTTTTGTAGTTATTGAGTTTTAGGATCTTATTGGAGTTAAGGTTTAGAATTTGGTAAACTAACCCAAATGGAAACTAGTTCCTATTGCACTGAAAGCCTTAGGAGCTCTGCCTTTGTGGCTTTTATTTGTTTGGGTGGTTTTGTGGGTGGCCTATTTTGATTTCATTTCTGCCATTCATCCAGTTTCAAGACATACAAATAACACCGGGGACACGTAATCAATAACAAAACGTACATGTGGTTTCCATGTTCTCCRTGTTGACATCTGTGTGATATCTGTGTGACATCTGTGTGATAAAACACCTGTAAGGGATCTCAGTGTCTATTTATTCACTGCTAAATAAACATCCATGCTGCTTAGGCTTAATTCCTGCTAATTCACATTTGTTTTGGGGAGAACTAGCTGGAGCAGCCCAAAACAAAGCAGGGGGTGAGTAAACAGTGGAATTGTGTGGGCAATTAGAGGTTTAGTGCCTGAACTGACACTGATCCTCGGTTACTTAGTGGTATGGATGAACCTTGAGTGACAACTTAGTAAATCTCTGCTATAATTATGAGCCTACACCAAAAAAATGGGKAGTGACAAGAATGGACTTCTGTATTTTGCACTTTTGCTCCTAGAAACATCCTGTAGAACACGAATGCTGAATTTGACTGYGGAGACCTTCGGAGCCTCAGAGAGGAAGTAAGAGAGGCCTCCCAAAAATTCCTCCTCTTCCTTTTCCAGTTCCAGTACCCTGGTACCTATGTGCTGCGGCTGTGTAGCAATCGGCACAAAAAAATGGTTTGTATCAAGGAATCCTGTCTTTGCATTTACCATGTCCCKCTTAGCAAAGCATTTTATGTTCCATATGAATGCTTGGAAACACAGGAAATTTTACAAATAATAGTGAGCATCTTTTCATTGTTGTACATCACACTGTACAGGTGAGTACAGCAATAAATGTGTGAGTTTGCATGCATGTGTGCTACATATATGAGTGCAAAATKGTGCAACTGCTGCAAAGCTTTGACTCAGTGTAACAGACAAAATAACACTTCATATTTAAATCAGCGTGCGTATTTAAATCAGATGCAATGACATGTGACTGGCCTTTCTATTTATGCTCATTTCCTTAAGTACATTAGAGTTATGCCGCTTGRAGGACAGTGTTATGAAGAGGGGCCATTCTTCCCCACAACACCCAGCTGAAATCAATGGGATAGCATTTCACAGCCCTAATGACGAATCTACCTGTAATACTCATCTAACTTCATTTGTGGTTTAAAGGACAGTAGAGGGAGCTGGCATTACAGCATGCAGTTAACAGATGAGTAGTGTGGAGAGATCGTCATACCCTAATTTGAGACAAGCTAGCATTAATGTGTTTTGTACTGAAAACTCGGACACCAGCATGTGTTTTAATTACATAAAGAGACACCTGTTTTGAAGAGAGACYTCACCATCTCTAAATCATCTCTTAAGTCCTGATATAAACTTTTATTTTCTTTTTTTTTTTATTAGACCTCAGGTAAAAACTATA
Organism: Oceanodroma leucorhoa; assembly: GCA_030449065.1. Lineage (NCBI taxonomy): Eukaryota > Metazoa > Chordata > Aves > Procellariiformes > Oceanodroma > Oceanodroma leucorhoa. The sequence goes on from JASVER010000066.1 coordinate 5,675,493, forward strand.
TATTGCAAGTTTAAAAGTGAAATATCTGCAATGAAAAACCTTTGGATAAAGACACTGAGTATCCCAGAAGAGATGGAGGCTTATGAGAGCACAATGACAGAGGCTTACTTAAAAGCAAAACAGCAGGTAAAGCTCAGTTCAACAACATTCACACATGGAATAACAAATGAAATTCTCAGTACTCTCTTTTCAGAATTTTAGGCATSGTCATGTAAAACCTCACTTTTGGAATTGTAGCCGTTTCATATTTCATAGGCTGCAAAACAATTAACATTGTAATGTCTGTGAACTACAGGCTACACCGGACCTTTAAAGCATTTAAAGTTGCTGCTACTGCATTGTGCTAACACAGAAATGTATCTCTGAAAGATTATTCTTTTTTTTTTTCCTTGATCTGTCTGATACATCCATGCATCCCACCTTTTCTTCTGGGACTACTTGTCTCTGCTTCGGTAGCAGAGGTTTCAGCTTTGAAAACAGCRTATATTCATCTGCTTGAGTGTGTTGCAACTTTTTTTTCCACACAGAAGTGTACYTGTTTACATTGTTACAAAAGTTCTAAGAATGAAACGATTTCATGACTTGAAAACAGAAATATACTCATTGTCTCACKTGGAAAAATATACATGCTACACAGTAGAGTTGCAAAAGCTAATTCTTTCTTAAGGACTTAGTACAACACTTGTTAAAAGGATACCCTAAGTAATTGGCTTACTCAGATCTGGATACATGCYGATCACTTACTTACGTGCTAGATAATTGTTATTCAGCATATTAGAGCTATCAACTTATGTATGCTGAAATTCAAATGAACACATCAAAATTATTTTAAATTTCTAATCTTTGCCACTTTAATAAAGGGCAGAAAATTTGTGATCTCTGTTTACATTTGGATAAAACAAAAAAAAAAGACATGTTTTGGTCTTATATCCCACCTAGGCAGAAGAGGAGATGCAGCAAATGAAGAAGCTGGCTGCTGAATATGAGGAAAGTGTGAACAAACAGATGCACTTATTACAGCACGATCTGAAATGTCAGGAAGAGCATTGTGTCATGTTCAATTCTGCCTTGCGAGAAGTGATGAGATTGGCAGAGATGCTGACAGATAAGGTGGCTTCTAAAAGAAAGACAAACAACGTTGTCTCAGCCAGACTATACAAAGTAATAAACATACTGCAAAACTCTGCTGCAACTTTCTTTTTGCTAGCTAGAAAGCATTTGGGGCAAGCAATTGGGTTGGCTTGTGGTTGGCAGTACATATATCTGGAAGCTGAAAACTGATTCTTGATCCAGAAGATCAGATGATGCAGATCATAATTTTCACGTTTATGTAAAGCAAGCCTAGAAAAATCTCAAACAGAGGCATAAACTTTGAAGAGACTCCCATCATAATCTCCTGGACAACAGTATTTTCAGGGTCCTTTCTCGTGCTACTGACCGATTTGGCTCTGGGATATCACACCAGTTCTAGTCAGTGTGCCATCCATGCTCTGACAGGTCTTATCACTGTCAGAATCAGAATGGTGTAATTAACAAGAAACCAGAGAAAGAGGAAAGTGGTCTTTTTTATGACGTTAGCCAAAGCAAATACTCATCAAGCTCTCTAATTGCCAAAGTGCAGATGTCGTTTGCATGTCCATCAAAATTCTTCCTTTACTGCTCCCTTTACATTGTTTTACCTTATCTTCAGATGKCGAGTAACCATCTTTATCTTTTGAATTCCAGCCTGTTAGCCCAGATAGAGGCAGCAAGCAGCAAGATGTCAAGCATAATAATAAAGGAGAGTCACCGCATCAAAGCATGGGGAGTGCTGGGTGAAGGAATGGGAGCTCACCTTCTTAACAAAGCTAAAAGCAGGATACTYACCAAACAGGAGCTAGTGGGTAACTACAACCTCTAGAAATTMGTTTGAAAATTATGTTAGTGTGTAAGGAAGTGTAGGCAGTACAAAATATAGGTCACAAAATATAGCTAGGTCACAAAAGAACTAATAGGAAAATCAAAAGACACTATATTTAGAAAACCATGTCCTCACTGAGTTCCCACTAACAACTTGTGAATTAAGGGGTTGTTACAAAAGCAAAGTCATCAGTAGAACTCTTCTACATTGTTTCTTAGGAAGAATGTCAGATTTGCATTCATCAAGATCTTTGACTGGGTACTTGCTAATTATCCCCTGGCAACAGAGAGGGAAATGAACTATTCTGTAGGCAAGTCTCAATAAGTTCAACTAATTTGCTCCTATGTGTTTGTCTGCTTTCTAATATTGTTGCACGTTTTGGTATGACAAAATGTAAAAGGTACCCTGACACCAAGACACCTTTCTGTCACCATTCTAAAAGGAACAGAAGTAAAAAAAGTACAATGAAACTGACCTTCGATGGTTAAATTAATGTTGCAGAGGCAATGAAATCTAAAATCCTGAAAGGACGTTCATGAAAGATCAGTCTCCTCACTGTTATGAAACTCATGCAGACATTGTAGAGGGATAATCAAATTGCCACGTACTATAGACTTTTTCCCACAGACATCTTCTGTAAAAGGCAGTAGAAAGATCAGTTTCTTTATTATCACCCCATCTCTGCCCCTGTATACAATTTCTGACAAACTAGCACCCCCTCCCCCGCCTTCTGCAAGGCCTACAGGCTGTTTCTTCTCCCCCACTCCCTGTCTATTGTAAACTGCTTTTAGACTCAAATGGCACTGCCCAAGCACCTGATGTTGTCTGCGTGGATCCTGTCACCGGACTGTGAACTCCCTACCCACGCTGCACCATGCTACTGACCAGTCAGTGCCCTGGGCCGGTACCTGGCAATCATTTTCTGCATCCTGAGACTGGAAAGGTACTTCATGTAGCTGGTAATGTTGGTTATGATCCCATCAGATCTAGGCTGGTCTGTGCTGTTGATTCTGCTTCAGGTAAGTGCCACAATGCAATAATCAATTGATTCAACTGCCTATTTGTGGAGTATTGTTATAGTGGGGGTACTGGTTAAAACAAAACAAAACAAAAAACAAACAAACAAAAAAAMCCCCAACTTGCTATACTTGCATGTACTTTTCCCATAACAAAATCTAAAGGAAATCTGAGAAAGCTTCTCTTTAGCATGGCACTAGAAGGTAGTGTTGTTCAGTTAGATACAAGATCTAGTGTGGATAAGATGTATTAGATGTTACAAGGCTTGTATACAAGGAATCGTTGAGGTATTCCTTGTTTCTGACAGATTTCAGCCCCTCTGTTCATTAAACTATAAAAACCATTATATGCTGAGAAACTTGCAACCTTAACGGAAAGGCCAAAGCAAAAATTAAATTTAAAAAAAAMMCCTTATAATTGTCAGAAAGGACTTACATTCATTCATTTAATTCAGGACCTAAAGACAACAAACCTTTACTATCGGCATACTCTGAAAGCTTCATAGTCTCCATTCTGAGCTCTAATGCTTCCTTGCCATTAGCATTAGTTCACATAACCATGTGAAATTTCTTCTGGTTCTACATGTAGGTAAGCGTCATAAGCCTGAAGTGCCCATACTTCCCTACATTCTTTACCCAGTTTGTCCCAACACTGGTCTACCCATGAAGACAAAACTTCCAGTCCTGTGTCCTGAAAAAATRTTTGATATGGGAGGACTCATGCTAGATCTGGTGACAGAAATAGAAGTTCCGGTACTTGGGGTTACGATCCATCCTCACACTGGGCAAAAGCTGACTGTTGGTGGGACATACCTTAACCCCCTTACTGGTACGCTGACACCTCCGGAGATTGGGGGTCCTATGATTGAGCCAGAGGGAGGCAAGATTGTTCCAATACTCGGAGTCGGTTTGGATAGTAATGCTGGTAGGTKAATGCTCTTCATGATTCAGTAAGCGTGGTATGCACTGTTCATTTAACCTGCCCCTTTATCATTGCRCCTTTTTCTGAGTGAGAAGGACTGGACCATAATGATGAGTTTCCAGGTGGTGTTCTGACACTCATTTCCTGTTCCTTGACTGCAGGAGAAGTTATACCTCTAGGTGGGCTGGTGGGTCCTTCTGGAAACCTAATGCTTCTTGGAGATTCCTTCACTGAATCTCTGAGTGGGAAAATTGCCCAGGTACATGGAGCTCACCYCCGGCAAGAGGAGGTGCTGCCCCACAGTGGAAGTGGAGCGTGTCCAGAGAAGGGCAACGAGGCTGGTGAAGGGTCTGGAGMACAGGTCTTATGAGGAGCGGCTGAGGGAGCTGGGGGTGTTTAGCCTGGAGAAGAGGAGGCTGAGGGGAGACCTTATCGCTCTCTACAACTACCTGAAAGGAGGCTGTAGCGAGGCGGGTGTTGGTCTCTTCTCCCAAGTAACAAGYRATAGGACRAGRGGAAATGGCCTCAAGCTTCCCACAGATCTGAGCTATTATGTCTGTCATTGCTTTACAGCTGGACTTTCTAGAAAAGGAAATAAATTCAAGGCATATAAACTGGCATTGCAGAAGAAAAAATGAAGAAGGGCTTCTTAAAAAGTTGAACTCTCTATTTCTTCATGTCCTTGGTGCTGCAAAAGAGGGAAAGGCACAGAAGGTATGGTGCATTCTTTTTGCAGCTGGCTTCAGGAAAGTTCTTTAAAAATTCCTTAAGGAAGTCTTGTTCACACGTATCCAATTCAAAAATCACTGATGCTGCAGCCGGGACAGTGGTGTTCTGAATCCAAGTCACTTCYCTCCCCAGTACCGGTGCAAACCAAAAATGTAAATGGAGACGTTGCTACTTCAGTGCAACCTTTCCCACCATAAGGGAATGGTGTCAGGTGTCCTAACAGAGTAACCAACAGTTCAAATTCAGCATGTGTCTATACACAGCAAGGACAACACAATTCATAGTGGTGTCAGAAACAGGGAATTTGCAATCAGTTTCTACACAATCAGAATAATTAAAAGACTAGGGAAAACTAATAACCAAATTAGACAACGTCTTGCTCTCATCTGTCAGAGGAAAGAGTATCATAACAGGTCACYACCTCACAAGTTTGCAACATTATCTAAAACTCTCCTCTTCCATTTCTTACAGATAAAATACAAGGAAAAAGTGAAAGACATTGAGGAAATGTGCCATTTTCTTAAAGGGTCCTCTCTGCAGGAAGCTGAGAGACGAACCTCAAAATATTTTAGTAGCCAGCTGGCCACCAAACTGTCCTTGCTATTCAAAGGTACAAAAGGGTAGCTACAACCAGAAGAGAGGGAGGCAGGGTCGTACATCATTTTCTATGATGTTTGCTCCCTCTGACAGGTTAACTTAAGCCTTACAAACTACTTATGTCCTCCTCAAGCAAGACAATACAGAAGTAGGATCTGAAAATCTGKCTGTTCTAACGATAAAGAATGTAGATGTGGTGAAGTGCATTGAGAAGGCATATTACTTCAGATTTGCTTTGTGAATTTCCAGTAGATTATCAGATGGGTGCTACTGCTAATATTTGCTGTTTATAGCTGACAGAGRTGAAAAAGAACAGGAAATACAGGTTCTGTTGGAGATCAGAAATGCACTGGAGAAGCTGATGGAGTTCATTGAAAAGATGCAATTAGAAGAAGAGCGAATATACATGCAGCTGATAGAGAGAGAAAAGCAAGGGAGCCACATCTCAAGTACTGAGACACTAACCAACCTGAAGCTCAGAAAGCTGAGGTCACTGCTGGGTTGGGCTGAACATCCCTGGTCTCAGACCACAGAACACTCTGGTCTACCTTTGAGAGGCACTGTAAAATGAAAGCTCTGAAGCCAGTATACTGGATATTTCCAGTTCCAGGAACTGMTATTTATAGAGTTTCTCCTTTCCCACCGAGCCTTCTTTCAATTCCAATCAGAAAAAAAGAAATAAAAGAAAAAAAAGTGGAAAGGCAGACATCAACAACAACAACAACAGGAAATTATTAATACCCCAGTCATCCCAGATACCCATAATTCAGATATTTAATGACAGACTTTTGGCAACAGCAATGTCTCATTGAACTGTGTAATTGAATCTGGATTTCATTAATGATAGATATCCAATGGAATTGCAGAACAGCAGTGGCTGAGCTAGGAGTGGACACAGGCTGGACTTTGGAGTTAGAGAGAAAACCTGACAAAAATGTTATGCYTTCCTTTATTTTCCTGAGTGGAGAAGATTCTCCTTATGTCAGGACCCAAGCAGTCACTGACAGAGAATAAATGCAACCTACCATATAAAATCACAGCTGTTAAAGCTGGAACAGATCTAGGAGATCAGGAAGTACCACTCTGCCAAAAAGCAGTGCATATTCCCTATAGGGCTGGATCCAGGTGCGATCCAGTTAGGGCATAGCTGAATTTCTCTTCCTACATTCTTCCTACTTACAGGGAATGCTAAGAAATGTCTAAAGATTTATAAGACTTCCACACAGGTAAACCCATATTCAGCCCTTGAAAACATCATCAGTGCTTCTCCAAATAAGTGTTACCTAGTACTACGGAGAATGCATCTATTTCTCTCCAAGCAATGCCAGCTGAAGTAAACACAAAGCTTTTTACTGACCGAACAGATGACAAAGAGACTTTATTGAAATATATTGCCAGGAAACTYTTTTTTGGCCCTTCTTCACATCATCTGCAGTTCCATGAGTGTTCTTTAAGGGCTACCCAGACACCAGTGCTCTAGAGTTGTTACAGTTACATCAGCTTTGTAGCTTGTGACTTGCCAGATTATGTGTAAGAAAGCAAATGAAAGCCAGGATTTGCAATTCACTTGAAGCAGGCTTATATTTTATATAATTTCTTCCAGGTCATACTTGCCCTAGCCTCTGAGTCTCAGGAATTTATACTGAAACAACAAGCTAGTGTGGAGACTGCATACACCAAACTGGAATACTTGAGGGACTTGTCAAATATCCAAATGCAGCAAGCAAAGGTACTGACTTCACCTTAAGGCAAATAAAAAGCAATCATGTTACTTACTTTCTAACAAAAGCATGAGCAGTTGCCATGTTCTGAGAATATCCATCCAAGAACACTGCTGCAAGAAATCAGAGCCCTGTAAAATAACAAAAAACTTAAATGAGAAGTGCAAAAGTTGATTTATAAAGTACGTATCAAAGCCTTTCACACTTGGAAATTCAATCGGATTTCACTTCGAAAGGTAGTTTTTCAACAGCAGGGTTAGAAAAAAGTTACAATAGAATAGCATAACGTAGCATGGTTCACTTGGAAGGGACCTACAACTATCATCTAGTTCAACTGTCAAGTTGTCAGTTTGTCTATTTGCAGAGAGATTTTAAATAGCTGGACACCTGAAGTTCTGTACTTCCTAGGGAAGAAGCAAGATATTAGACATTCCACAACCCCTGTGAACATTTTTTCTGGTTGCAAGATGATTTTAAAAAATGCTTGAGTACAGAGGATCACAAGTCCCCCTCTCTTAAAAGGACCTTTCAAATCCCATAACCTATAATGTCTCAAGAACTGTAGACACAAATCCTTTTGACAAGAGAGTCAGTGAATTTTTCCATTAATTCAATGAACTTAGCTGAATTGGGAAGCCTGCAGAATAGTCAGCACTTTAGAACTAATTAGGGGCTATTTAAACAGCAGGACTGCATTAAATAATTGATACACACAGAATCAAACAGACATTCTTTTTTTTTTTTTTTTTGAGGCAGTATTGATTTTCATTTCACTATTTTAGCTTCTGCAACTCGACTATTTCCAGCATAACTAGGGGTGGGATTATCATTATAATATTTCCAGTACAAGAAGATGGAGGAAAGAGTCTGTTTTATTTTGACTCCAGTAGACTAGCATTGGTGATTAGTAACAAAAATTAAAGGAACCAGAGTAAAGAGATATGCACTTTCAACCTCTTTTCCTCTAAAATAATCCCCTGTAGAATTCCTACATCAGCTGCAGCACCTCTTAATTTATCTGTCTGCAGCAAAACATTAATTGATGGGTATGCCTTTAGGTTTTTTTCCATCTACTCATTTATGCTTGGAACAGAGTCTACACTGGAAATGACTGTCTGGATAAGCAGCAATAAGATTCTATTGAGTTAAAATTTATCTGCTGTTGAAGTTTATTTGCAGTTGAAAAGGAACAAGTGGTATAAACCAGGTTTCCTTTCTCAATAAGCAATATGAACAGACTTTCAGAATTCTTACATCCASATCAAGACTCTCAAGAAATTATTGATAAAACACACTTTTTTGTTAAAAATATAAACCTTTTCTGGTAAAACACAGTTTTGGGGAAATGTAACTGGAACGGACTGATAAATTACTTTTTGAAAGGTCATTTGGTTTGTCTAAAGTTTCAGGGGATGAAAACCAGTGAAGGAACAGAAGCAACTGGCACAAAAGATTCACTCCTGAAAGAACTGTCAGAACACCACCACCACACTGAACAAGCCCTCCATCAGAAACAAGTGGAAGAAATCAAGCATTCAGGCCTCAGCCCAGACTTAACAGTGCCCAAACAGACCCTACATTTTCTGGAAGAAATTCCACATCTGTTGTCAATTTGTCTTCTTGGTTTACAAATCCCAGATTATAACTTCACTGAACAGCAAGTAAGTTTAAGGCATTTTCTTTATGCTACTCCTGATATTGTCACCTCATTACTTTGCAAGAATGAATGTAGTCTTCATCAGGTGATACAAACATACATGCTAGCTTYAGGCATTACATGGATGGCTGTATTATTAGAGCAGCTACAAGCATAACTTAAATGTTCCAGGTGTCCCTGTGCTGGACTATTTATTTTACTGCCTCAGTACAGGTGGCAAAGCACTTTCTTTATCAAAGAAAAACAACTCTAAGTTTTAAACTATCATTACATAAGAATAGTAAGTGACATTACCAGTATGAAGCTTTTTCTTTTTTTTTAAAAAAAAAAAAAAGAAGCCTGCTTACTGTGTTTACTGCCCACGTTTATTTTTTTTTGCTCATATGCCTAAATGTAGTTTTTCTTTTTTTTTCACAACCTGTCTTTTGGATTTTGGTGCTTTAATGGTCCTCATTCTATCCTCCAGTATCTTAGGATTTTATTACATAGGATAAATCTACAACTATAACATGYTGTTTTTCCTCTAGAGTGTCCTGGGTTTTGCTAGGAGAGTAACACTAAGAGACAACTATTGAGGTTTTGAAAGTAGAAAAGCTCCCTCATCTAATAACAATTCTTCCTCAAAATATTTTGAATTAACAACTCCTTTACACTCCTTCACTTTTTAGAAGGGCCCACTGCCATTTCTGCAATCTGAGTGCCCACCAATGGTGGGGCCTTTTAGCTCTTACTACTCCACGTGCTACTGTCTGACAGGAAAACATTGTTAGAGAAAGCTTAAAAGATGTTTAGGCAACTGATAGAAAGTACTTTTGTTGTGGATAAATTCCACCTTTGAGATAACCTTGTTTATACAGTCAGCTTTTAATACAGCAGAGAGTCATTCTACAGTCAGGTAGATCTGTTCTGGGAGCAGATGTCTGCCTATCTCTTATTAAGCTAATGCCAAACTTTTTAATCCATTTCCTGATTTCACCTAACTTTGCAGGGGCATAGAGGACTTGGAAAATAAAGCACTTACAAATTTTATGAAAACAAACAGGCAGGTAGAGAAGAAATACAGAATCTGTAGTTTGTGGATGAAGCTAACATCATAGCCAATGAACTGAAAAAATTCAGAGAGCACGAAATTAGAAGACTGGAGGAACAGCTGAAACTCTTTCTGGAAAATAAAAGAACAAAGAAGAATATTTCAAGTAATTTTGATCCATGGCAGGTCAGAAAACAGCAAATCCCAAAAGTTTTCTAATTGAACAGGCTACATCATATGCACAGTACTTAAGATTAATGGTATAATGCTAACGAGACCATGACTGCAGCTATATTGTATGGATTCACAATAGATTCACAACAGATATCTGAAGAAAATAGTTGAATGTAGAGATTAGGAATGCAATACTTTAAGAAGCTGGAAAGGGATAGGAGAAGCACAGGTTTCAAAAGTAGGCTATCCTCCAACTGAAAGTACAAGGGAATAAGGAAAAAGAGCTTAACAGAGTTTTCTTCTTTACAGAACAAAAATGCCACCTCAAAAACAGAAGAAACAACAGAAAAAAGGAAAGACCTCTGGCAGACTTTCCAAGAGAAGCATCTGGACCTCAAAGAATCTCACACATGGCAAATATCAGATGAAAGAGCARAGCTGCAGGATCATCTGCTCTGTGGAGAACAGAAGAGCAGGATGAAGCCCACAGGATTTGGTTCTAGAGCATACACTGAGCAGCATGATAGGGTACTGTGTGACTACCTTCCTTCACAAACCCCCCCTTCCAGTTTTTTGGAGGTTTTTTTTTTTGCTATTTTCTGATTTTCAGACTCACTGAAAGATTGTGAGGACTGGTACTGCAGAAATGCCATGACTAGTACAGAGTGCTAATCATTATAGAGTCTGAGAAATTTAACAGCAGAAGGCACRCTAAGCAGCTAGTGTCTGCCCTAAACAAAGTATGTACTTCCAGAAAATTTCACTCCATAAGGTGACAGTCTGCTGGAGGTCTCTGTATTTGCTGCTTAATATTTTTTCTGGCAATTGAGTAATGCAAGGGAGCAGAAGTTTCTAAAATACAGACCTTAAGTTTATGCAAGRGGAGATGTAAAGAAAAGGTCACATAGCACCAAATATGAAATTTCCATTGTGCTTTTTATAGGTACTTACTTTTACATCTCCTTACTTTTCCTTGTAGAACTCGATGAAAGAATGCAGTGAAACAAAACCTTTCTTAGGAAAGGATTTTCATGCAGATTTGCTGAAGTTGAGAATGAGACCAGAAGAAAATGAGACACAGCAAAACAACAGTCCTCTAACATCCATCACCAAGTATTTCTGGGTTCCAGGGATACATAAGGCAGATGACCAGCTCCTACTGTTCTTGACTAAGAGTAAGTCCGATTGTCATAGGAAACTTAAGTGACCTATGATTCTTTTTTGATACTGATGCATTGCCTGGGGGGCATTAATGGTTTGGAAATGGAATGAACAGTGAAGAGGTGGGATGGAACTCAGATTATAGTTAAAGTACAAGATGAAGAAGAATGATGCGATTCTGAAGAAAAAAAGTCAGTCGCATTCTCCCAACTAACCGTCAGCAGGGGAACACTTAAGCACTCCTAGAAACTGAGCAAATGAGCAAGAAGAYTTTAGGTTAAAAGTGCATTTTTCAGCTCAGAAAATATCAGTTTTCCACCCTTTCAAGTAAAGGATGTTACCGAAATTCACGTGTAAAACTGGATATTCACATGGGTGCTTGCCTTTTCCAGGACATCAATAAAATTAAATGTCTTACCTAGATGATGTTTATGCATCTGCAGAGCTGAGCTTATTCCTTCCTTAGCGTTAGCAGGTCTGTAGGGGTTTTCTTTAAACATCAGCAGCTACTTGATAAGTAGCAGGATTTCCTCTTTGAATTGAAAAGATTTCATAGGGATCAGGTGAACTATCACATGTGATCAATTGCTTAATGTTTCAGAGTCTTTTCCAGCACCTTCTCTATGAAATAAACAGCTGTTTATTTCTCATTAGCTTGATGAGGTGGGATAGCACAATTCTGGAATTCAAGTAAACAYAAAGAAATAAGAAAAAAGAAAATTTAGTTTGAAACAGTGCTATCTGAAACAGATGAGAAAGAATTCCTTCATGCASCAAAACTGGAATTAAAGAGAGCACACACCAAGTGCATCAAGCTGTCCMGTTGGCCTTGTTGCTCTCTTATCACCCTGTAAGCAATTCCCAGAGCTCCCTGAATAGCAAATGGTGCARGAGTCATGCAATTATAACAATGGCAGAGAAAGATTTCCTTATCTAGCCCCTTGGAGAGATCCCAATACACTTCTGCATTTTTAAACCTCTTCCAAAAATTAGACATTTAGTCAAAAAGCACAACTTTTATTCATAACAGTTGATTTTGAAACTGATGTCTTAAGCCCAAATACTACATAGAAAAGTCAAGGTTAGCTTATGGAACAACGAAAGGAATGGGCACAAACCCCTCTGGAATTATTTGCAGTCATTAACTAGTATATACTGTTCCCACAGATATTAAGGCGCTGAAGAAGGCAGAACACCTGATGGCATCCAGAATAATTCTTCTGAATCCACAGTTCACAACACCTTCTCTGTACGGTAAAAACCTTAAGCCACTTTATTGACTACCGCCCCACAAACAGAGCTGCACAAAATGATCTCACAAAAGGCTTCTTTTCCTGACAACTACCTCCTTTTTGTCTGCTTAACAACAAGATATATAAGCCACATGCGATATCTGTATAAGTAACTTGCCTACAGCTGTGAATTAGCAATTATTTAGCCCTTATAATAAACCAAATACTGGACTTAGAGCACTTAATCAGGTAAATGTTGTATTCATTAGCTGGAAAAAAAAAATTCCTACCAATTCTGTTTAGGTATGGAATTTGACACTTTGATAGAAAGTCACTATTTATAGAGTTAAGAGCAGAGAGAAAATTTTTTCTCATCAATAAAAATGCATCAGTGACAAAGACAACTTTGTTAGGAAAAATTGCAAGGAGTATTGTGTAAGCAGTCCAAACAAGAACTGCGGGAATGAGAAGTGTTTGAACTTGGGGTTTTTTGTTTTGTTTGGGGTTTTTTTAGTTGAACATTCCATTCTTCCTTAATATTTGAGATATATGAAAATATATAATATTTTCCATATTTGACTTCCACATAATATTTGAGATATATGAAAAAGGAGAAAACTAGTGAATTGGCTAATTTAAAGAGTTTTGGAGAGAAAGATATTTTCTCTGCAACATTAACATCTTTGCCCGGACTTCAGTGTCATGCTCCAAACAGCAAAACTATTTACCTCTTTCACCTTACTTGTCTACATAATTTCAATGTGTGAAAGGTTCGCTCAAAAAATATGGTAAGAGGTGGATTGTTTAGGAAAGCAATATTTCCATATTTGTTTACACAGGTGGTGATAAAGCTAAGTGTATAAAAACCTCTTTTCTTCTTGGTATAGTGTATAAAAACCTCTTTTCTTCTTGGTCTTCTCAAAGATGTGAACGGTGAGCTCCAAAGTCATGCAGTGGTAGCTGGACTACTAGGAAGCCAAAGGCTGGATAAAAGTAAATCTCACCTCCGTTCTTTCTTATATGAAAGCCARCTTGAGTGTAATGTGAAGATTTCTGTTTCATCATTCAGGTAGCTGTTGGTTGTGTATATTGTGATAAGATTTTGCTGGCCAGACATCATAAAGTTACTCTCCTCTTTGGAGGAAGTGATCTATCAGTGAAGGAGAAAGAGTCAGAATGCAGGATCACCCCTGACTTTGCTGCTGATCAGCACCGAGGGACACATAAGTAATGTCACTTTTCTAGACCTTAGTTATCAGAAATTGCACTAGGAAGAGTGAAGTTTTGGGCATTGCCTAGGGGTATCAAGCACTTCATGACTCTTAAAAGAATTCATAATGCATCAGAAGGGCTTCATTTTATACTGAACAATGATATTATATTATGAGGTGAGAAATGCAGTATATTATACATTTGTATTGCAGTGTTACCTCTTGGACAAACAAAATGAAAATAGAAAACAATTAGTCTAATGCAATGCTACTGTCCTTGCAGAAACAGCAAGTACTTCTCAGGGTATACAGGATGCCTTGGTGACTCAAGAAGGAGAACTAACAGTAGTTGATCCTGCAACCCTTTCTACAAGGGAGTTTGTCATATATCAGTATGGTGTCTCCATCCTACAGTTTCTCAGATTTCACATTGATTTAAGTTTTTGAGATATAGATATTTAGTAATCAGTGCTTCCAAGGGAAGACAGTTATCAAAAAAATTCTTCAGCCAACAGTCTGCAAAGTGTCTACCAATTATAAGGTAAGATCAAKTAGAGAATGACCAGTGTGCAAACATCAGGAATTGCATTCCATTTATGTTTTCTCCACAATGGTGTGGGACTGTTTTGAAGTCAAATCTCTGTCCCACAAGATCCACAGTCAGTTCTTATATTTGTTGTGGCATCTTTCTTGAGCACATAACTTAATTCTTGGATTACCTAATCCCTGCACACTGCATAATATTGTAATAAAACATATTTCCTTTATAACTTGCAGCAAGGATTCTCTCATTTTCTTTGTACAGTCTTAGCACACTATGGCTTTAGTCTAGGTAAACTCTCTGTTTTTCATAACAGTATCAAATAAATAATAATAAATATCATGGTGACTACAGCCAGAGCTCCAGGGCTGGGTTACACTTTCATTTACTTAATTAGAAAACTGGCAAGACGAACTACCATGATTTGCTGGTTTTTTTTAAATAGTCTCCATTTTCATGTGGTATTTGTTGGCTCTGTGTACCCACTGCAAGTCAAAGCTGACATTTAAATGAACTTATATCCCATTAATCCCTCTTACTTTGCAGATCTGATGTGCATACACACTTTTTACAGAAGCATTTTTCCTTTTCTTTGCAGGCTTCAGAAATTAACCTGTGTATTGCCTCCAGCATACCTCTGGATGCCACAGGCAATGCCTTCAGAAACTCTTTCTTCTATCAGGTTTGTCAACTTCACATCTAGCCAGCTTATGCAATATTTTCATATCCATTAAGTTCTGGGACTAGGAAGTAAAATGCAAAAATTTTTCATACTTTTCAAGTCATAGTATGCTTGATGCTTTCTAGGAAAGAATATCGATACAAGAAATCCTCAAATGTTAATGATATCCTCCGGATATATCTGAACACAAAATTAACAGAGCACTCCAGGATACTGAGTTTGAATATATGTTTAACATGAGGGTCATACCGAAAGCACGTTTATTAAATCAGCTCTGGTTACCCAGTTTCTCATACAAATTCTACTACTTCCATTTCTACCAAATTCTCTATAGGTCAGCTTTATAGAAGTCAGCAGTGTATCAGCATTTCACTTGCTATAATTATATTAGAGAAAGTGACTATTTAGTACTATTTATTTCTAAAACTCTGGGATGTTGAGAGAGAAGTTTTCTAAAATTTATGATATATAAATAGAAAACTGTCCAGAAACAGAGAATGCAAGGATGCTTTAGATTCGCATCATAGAGTATTAAGGGAAGTCTTATGACAATGCTGCTGTCTTGTGTATATGGATATTCCCCAGCACTCTAATTTGAATCTTTTAACTTCCTTAAAATTGAGACAAACTATTGGTAGAGTTGCATCAGCTGAGCTGACTACTGCTGTGCCCTTGTCTCAGATCTGGATTCTTTCCCAGAATTCAAAGAACAAACTATTCATTCTAAGGGATTGCCTGAGTTCTGTAGGAAGTTTCCTTCTCCTCCTCGTGCACTGCTTAGGTCATATCACTGCTGCTGACTTCAACCACAATGCCAACCCACTCTTTCTGAGGCTTTTTTATCAGGTACATTAGTATGTTCCAAATATAATTACATTATAGCAATGTTCGTAAAAAATTACCCTTTTAAAAGTGAGGGGGTGAACACCTTTGTACACCTTCTGTTAATAAAAATCAAAAGGAGACATGAAATAAGATAGTTAATTATTACCTGAACTGTCATGACAGTTACACAGTGGCTGTTCACAGAAAGATTCATATTCAACATTCAAAGAACACTGCTTCAACTTAAGTGAAGGCAATGAGACAGCAGAAAAATCCACCATAACATGTATTAATATCCTACCTGTGTACAAACAACACTAGCTCAGAAAGACCTGTTTGTTCCACTGGCAGCTAAGGAGATAAAAACAGACAACTAATTCTAACCATCTGTTGGCCAGTATATGGGAGAATCAACAGAGGATGCGCTTTCATAATCATAGTCCTGAGTTAGAGAACATAGTTATATCAGACACAGGTTTGTTGAGAAAGAAAAATGGAACTGCAGTGTTCTTCCCATATCCTCAGGGATATAGATAAGCACAAGCAGTTTGAGATATTTGCACATAAGCCAACTCAGCTGGGATCCAGAGGGGAGACTGCTTCCATCCAGAGGGACCTCAACAAGCCGGAGAAATAGGCTGACAGCAGCCTCATGAAGTTCAACAAGGGGAAGTGCAAAGTCCTGCACCTCGGAAGGAGCAACCCCATACACCGATAGATGCTGGAGGCTGCCCAGCTGGAAAGTTGATTTGTAGGAAAGGATCTGAGGGTCCTAGTGGACACAACATTGAACACAAGCCAACAATGTGCCCTTGCTAAAAAGGTAACTAACGGTATCCTGGGCTGCATTAGGCAAATTATTGCCAGAAGGTCAAGGGAGGTGATCCTTCCACTCTACTCAACACTGGTGAGGCCACACCTGGAGTACTGTGTCCAGTTCTCGGCTCCCCAGTACAAAAGAAAAATGGACATATTGGAGAGAGTCCAACGAAGTGCCACAAAGGTGAATAAGGGACTAGAGCATCTCCCCTATGAGGAAAGGCTGAGAGAGCTGGGACTGTTTAACTTAGAGAAGACTCAGGGGAAATCCTATCAGTGTGTATAAACACCTTCAGGGTGAGTGTAAAGAAGATGGAGCCAGGCTCTTTTCAGCAGTTCTCAGTGACAGAACAAGAGGCAATGGACACAAACTGAAACACAGGATATTCAGTCTGAACACACTTTTTTTACTGTGAGGGTGAGTAAGCACTGGAACAGGTTGCCCAGGGAGGTTGTGGATCCTCCCTCCTCAGAAACATTCAAAAGCCACCTGGACACAGCCCTGGGCAACAGGCTCTAGGCACCTCTGCTTAAACAGGGGGGTTGGACAAGAAAACCTCCAGAGATGTCTCCACCCTCAACCATTTTGTGATTCCGTGAGAGGCCATAGCTACTGTTTTAAGTACAGTACTAAGAAACCTTTTGCTTGCTTTAATATTTTAAGAGGACACATCCTGAAAAGTGTGCAAGGGTTGAAGTGGGGTGGCATATATTCAGCTATAGATACCCAGCAAATATAACTGTGTTCAAATGTAAAAGCTACACAAGCAGCTGCCATTTTCATCTGAAAAACCTCATATCAGGAAAAATTATTTGGCTTCATGTAGATCATTAAGATAGCATAAAAAGCAGTACCATGAAAAATTTATTTTAAATGTCTATAAAAAGGCTTTTAAAATTAACACTGATCTGCTTTCTCCACTTGTGTGCTTATTGCATAACATATGAAAAACAATCTCTTGCTCCATACGAAATTTGAGGAACCACTAAATGACAAGTTGCTTGTGAAGAAAAAAGACCATTTCCTTCATGCCTTGAGCAGCTATGAAAAGGGCAGCTTTGGATGGAGGACACGGTAAGAATGATTTGACAGGAGATATTATTAACTGTTGTATTAAGACAGCAACAACTGAACAGTTTTGGGGGGGTTGATACAAAGCAGATCATGACACCTCTTCATCATGACCTCACTTTATACTACAAAGCCAATCTCCATAACCTTCTACATCTAAGCATGTTGTATAAAGGACAGATCAGATTTGATGCCAGGGTATGTCACAGAAAGACTGATTACTTCTCTGTAAGCTACCATCACTTTCTCAGTAACAGAGAAGTTGAGTTCCAGTGAAATTTTTCTTTCTGGTTTACTCTTGTGAAAAGTCTACAGATACTACTAACAGTGGCGTTTCTACTGTCTGATTTTAAGCTTTCCTTTCCATTTTTTTAGCTTTGAAGAGGAAACCTGCGCTTACTTGTCCCTTTCAGAACTTGAGGATAAAGTGGATGTGTTAACTGAAGAGCTGGTGCATATCATAGAGGACAAACACCAGTTTTTAAACAGTAAAGGCAATGAAGACTTGCTTTTTTACTACCTTGAAATAACTTGTTTGGAGAAAGACTGTTTGGTAGAACAAATAAATGCATTAGAAGAGAAAATAGCCCTAGGCAGAAAATTGTAATGGTACTCAAAAGAAGACTTGGTGGTTTGGTTCTAACTTGGTCCTCTGCATTTGTCCTCAGGCTTTAAGCCAAAGTAAATCTTGTATTTTTGTTTTAATTATAGCATAATTTTCCCCTTCATACTAAAGACTCATTAAATTAGGAGTGAAAGTAGTGTAGTAATTTAAGTGACAAGACTTTAGCCTAAGTGACTGACAATTCTGGCTATACCCAAGTGGTGAAAAGACAAATATTGTTGCAAAAGCTCRGACTTGGAATTTCCAGGAACAGAAGCAAAATATAGAATCACTCATAGGTCTGCTCAGTGTTAAAAAAAATATTTTTTTAAAACTAAYGTATCACTCCACTACATGTTCTGAAATCTCTGCGGACATCAGCTGACAGTTATACTTTTCTTCTGACYTTGTGAGACAGTGAAAGCTATATATATAATCAACCCGAGTAACTGTATCTACACAATTACAGATCAAGAGCAAGAGATACTCTCTCCACCACTGAAAACAACTTACCCAGCCCAGACAACCTTTACTTGTTCTGAAGTCACCGTATTTCAGCTGCTCTGTAATACCACCTATACAGGAATGCAGGTCCTGCACTGTCAAAGACAAGCCCTGCTCTTAAGCTTGGAGAGACAGTCTTTCCTACTCYCAAATTCAAGAGCCAAACCCTGAAACACACGAAATATTCAGTATTCGCCGATCAATGAAACATCACCTCTTCTCTGCCCACCACAGYCTCTGATTTAGGTAAAAAACAAGTGGGGAAAGAGCAGAGTCACCCGAGATCCTTCCTTCCCCRCCAGTACAAGAATTCATGGAGGCACAGGACTAGATTCAAATTATTTCGTGAGTCACTGAATACCCTCAACACTAATGCTGTTACCTCATTATACATCAAATACTCAACACTGAAAAGCRGTTGGATTATTACAACTTCACAAATTATATATCCATTCCATTCTCTTAAAATTGCTGAATCAATTGTTCACACCCTCATCCCATACACAGATGCTTATTTTGATCTTGCCAGGAAAAAAACCACTACTRATTACAGTAAAAGGATTAAGCTGCTAGAGTGCAAGTTCTATTATCAAAGCTGCAAAAATTAGTTGGAAACACTGCTTCTAACTTACAGTAATGAAGAAACCTCTGCTCACATCTTGTTTACTCAGTTTAATCAACACCCCACAGATTTTAATATTCACACATRAAAAGCAGACCTTAAAATGAAGTCTTCTAAAAAGGAAATTATCTCTAGTTASAGGAAGTATAGGATTTTTACTTTTTGCATGAGTGATCTACCAAACCCTACTAATACCAAGTTTATTGCAAAACTCTTATGCAGAAGTACATGTGCCTGATATGGGTTTGTTCTGAAGAAATATGGACCAAGTCATGGTGAAGCATGACTGAGATGTGAGAATAGTTGATTACAGCCTTAGYCTCCTTCTGATTATTCCTATCCACATCATATTTGAAAGTTAARCTAGGATACACTTATTGAGCACCTTTGGCTTGACACGGCAAATGTTAGCTATGAGATTTTAGCTAAAAATCTATACTATAGTTTTAATTCTTTCTCTTTGGATTTACTTGTACAGGCAGTCCTCCAGTCTTGAACTGGCTCCTATTTCTCTGCTTTTACAGGACAATGCTTCCCCTTCAGGTCTACTTATTAGCAGGTTTTTTCCATCATGGCTTATTAGGTAATAATAGTTGGACTACAGCAAGTAGAAATGGCTGCAGTAAGTGACAGTCATAAGTATTTACATGAGCTATTAAGTTTTGACAAACTAGTTTAGCACTTTGACCAGATTAACCAGCAAGACAGAAGGTATTAACATCACTTTTGTAACCCTTATGYCCCACAGTTTAATCAGCAGGCAATGATGGAGTAGGTGACAAGTAGAGTCAGTAGGAAGACATACTGCAAGTCAACAGAACAAAGTTATATTGATTCTGATTGTTTGAGGCCACCTTTCTTTTACTCAGTACTGGAAACAAATATCCCAAGAGCATAGTTTTGAAGGCCACTAGTATTCCAATGCATCTTTTTCCACTCRAAGGGGAGTGTCCATCTGTCTGGAGTTCAGGACTAGCTAGAAGACAGTTTGACTCTAGTCATCCAGAGCTGTGAGAAAAGCTTCCTATGGGCCATAGTATTGCAAACTGGCAGGCTAGACATCCTTAGAGATAACAGCTCCATCATTCTACAAGGTGATGTGTTAACTTACAGATGGAAAGCTACACCACCATATGTTCACCCCTCTCCTGTTCTTCTGACAGGTAAGCTATAGYCCAGTGGCAGAAGCCTAGCTGGAGCCACAAGGCAGTCTTTCACAGCTGCATGTACCAAAGCTTCACTCAAGGGGGAGCACAGAGGTGATTCCGCTTGTGATGTGTAGACGTTTTGCTACAATGCAGCTGCCTTTACTACCTTTGCCAGAAGGAAGCAGACTATCATTCAAAGCAACTTGGAGGATGTTTTTATCTTCCTTGACTTGCTTGTGTTTTCACTAAAAAGCCTTAACTCCCTCCAGGGCACTGATAGCAGATCAGATGGCTTTTAAAAACAAAAAAAACCATGAGTAGATTTATTGATATATGCATTTCCTTTTTAACTTACAAGTAGAGTCTTACATTAATTTTCAATCTTATGTTAACATTAAAACATTTAAAAAGTTATATAATAAAACCCCAAATTTTCAGATAGACAGAGTGAGGGATTAGACAGTAAGTGCTTTCTGTTTTTATGAAACTTTGTAGTGCCAGCGTTCATCCCAGACCATAGCTCAGTGTTTCAACAGCCTATAACATGTGCAGCCACAGATCTACCGCTTGGTATTGATCCAGTGGTATCTATCAACACGCAGTCCTGTGAAAGCAGCTGTTGGCCTGTAGACTTTGTAACCCCTGTGCTGGGCATAGTGTGAGCCATCAGTCATATAGGTCTTCCTGTGAAGATACTGAGACCAGGGCTGTATGGGTGCCTTGCAGTAGTCACTGAACTAGACAGCAAGAAGTGAGATAATGTTAAAATGTATTTGGGAAAGAGAGGGGATTAGTCTGGCCATCAGTTGTTAAGTCTATTGCATTCCTTCATGAGGGACCCTAGAGGCCAGATGCTAGCTCTTACTGAAAGTCACATACCATTACCACATGCTTACCTGGTAGACACTGTTAGGATTGCTGACAGTAGGGATAGCTTTTGGCTCTTTGTTGAAGCTCTCTTCATCTGAAGAAATGCCAGAATGATAGTCTAGTGCTGCTCTGTCAACAGCATAGCTGATCTGCTGAGGAAGCTCTGGGTTCTCCTCTCCTTCAAAGTGTGCAATTGTGAAGGGCCGGTTCTTCTCACCATATCTGAAAGTGACTGTATTTGTATAATGCAGCTCTGCACTAGCAGTATGGACATTTGTTAGTAGTCAGCTGACACTAGTAAGTAAGTACACTCTCAAACACTAAGACTCTAGTAACAGGCTCGGAGTTGATCAAGTTTGTACRGAGCACTTGACATGTTACTCACAGCTTCTCAACTCACCTGCAACACACCTCAAATGGATCAACCCATAGTGTCATCTCTTTTGGCAAACCAAGCTTATTAAAGTCCACATTACTCTCCACACAAGCTTGCTCCAGCARTGGATCTCTTGTCTGATGTTTGTTTATCCTTATACACCTAGGTGAGAACAAAGCACAAGTGGATTCAAGATTTCACTGCAACTTTGCAAGTTCTGCTCATACAGAAGTACACTTAAGTTCACTATTTATTTTCTCAACACCGTTAGCCTGTTGGTGCAAGTTCTCACTTATAGCCCCAAACACCAAGTTAGCCTAACACACTGATTTTTTAAACCCAAACAAGGTTTTGTTTTAAACACATAATGCAGCAACTCACTTCATGAGTTATTCTTAAGAGAATTAAAAGCAGTTACAACAATTCCACAAGACAGTTTAAGACCACTTAAATTCTGCATTCAAGAAGTCAGAGGGCTACTCAAGACACTTTGAGCATATTGTCTTAAGATTTCCACCTCAGCTCTCTAGTCATACCTACACAGGCACACTGTGAAACCACTTTCAAAACAGGCACATCTTTACCAGTTAACACTTCTTCCCTCAAGCTTAAGGGATAACTAAATGGTTCTCTTTCAGTTTTGTGTCACTTATTTCCAATTTAATGGCTGCAGGCACTGAAAGACATCATGAGTGTCATGCAAAGGCTCCATTCCCCCTCCTCTTCTACTAAGGGCCCTCTTACCTGAAGGCTTGTCCTCTGGATGGATTGTCTAAGTACCAGTGATTCTTATACTTTTCAAACAGTATTGTCGTCAGCTTAGCCGCAAATTTCTCCATTTTATGCTTGCTCAGCTTGTCTTCCCTCTTCGCTAGCCTTGTGATGAAGAAGACTGTAGCAGCAATTTCATCTTTCATTTTAAATAGAAACGCACAAGGTGGTTTAGCTGTTGGATAGTCATCAGTAGAGATGAGACACTACACTAGAGAGATTTAATAACATTAAGGTACTATCAAGTTCCAAGGATAGATATTGCAAAACCTGCATAAGSCATGACAGAGCCTAGATAAGCCCAATTGCCAAAAAAATGATAAATTTAGCTCTAGAAATGCATTAAATTGGTTTCACTACCCAGAAGGCACTCACACTAAGCAAGTTAACAGAGTATAAAAAAAGAGTTTAAAAGATAGTACTCCTTATTATATATCACTTATATATTACAGTYAACAACCAGCAGTTCTTACAATTAGAAAGTTCTTTATATATAATGAAGACCACAAACATTACCTTCTCAGACCAGAGTTGTTGAAACACCTGAGATATGCTTTATAAACAGCTTCAAATAGTCACCAAGGAAACAGATCTAATGCTGCAAGAACATACATCACTTATATAGAGGGGGGAAAAACACTACCCAAACCCTCCATCACTCTTTCTCCAGTGTAGCTTGCCTAGGGTTTATATAGAACAGGAAATCATGTGGCTCTGAGGAATGTAACAATATTCAGGTGAGCACCATTAGACTAACTCACATGCTGGTTTCAGAGCTATTTTCAATCTACTTGGTTTTATTCCAATATCAGCTCCTTCTTTCAGGATATATTTAATTGATTCAGTACTGTATTCTGTTGTGTCCATCAGTCTATGTCATAAAYCTCTGTGAATACTTAAGTGAAATATTCACCATGAGAAAAATAGTACCAGTCTTATTAACTAATTATTAAAATTGCACTTGACTGCTTCCAACAGACTTTACACAAGTTTCTTTCCTCATGAAACCCTGACATTTGATATTCTTTATTTTGAAAATTGCATGACTCGGTATTTATCATAACWTTAATCTTCCCAGTGATCTATATAAATGTTCACTTCATTAGTATAGCTTTATTTTATTTTTGAGGCATTTCACACAAATGTGTGAATGGCTCTGTTAAAGAATTCATACACAAGCAGTTTCTCAMATGTGAGTGCTTCATTGTTTAAAATTTCAGGCAATAATTAGCTGGGGCACATTCAGAGAATAGCTGATGTGTTCTTTTTTCCCTTTGCTGTCTCAGGAAGTTGTGCCTCCAGTGTCAGATATCAGGAACTGTCAAGACAAAAGAACAAATTAAGGTAAAAAGAGCTGAGTATTTAAACTGGCTCTTAATTTGACTGTAGATGTTGCAGCCAAGCAATTCAAGCGCTTATATTTCAGTCTTGTGAATAAATTGTGATACAAGACAGGGGATAAGAAAAATAAAGCATGAAGGCACAAATTCACAGAAGTACACATCCTTGCAGAAGTGTACCCTAAACCATGACTTTCTGGCTATTTCTGGATTTCTTTTCTCCTCCACTCACATAGTTAGTTCCTTGCTCTTTACAGTTTCTTTATGCATCACAAAAAAAAACTTACCAAGGCATTTAGTAGAAACTCTGGTTTTAAGGAATGAGTAACAAATTACAAAAAAAAAGGATGTCTTCTTTTYTTCCTCACATATCAAAATACTTCCTTAACAAATGGGGACCTTTCTATAACCACTCAAATGAAAGAGAAATCAAAGTCTGAGATAGATAATGCCATGAGTTGAGCTTTAATATAGTCCACCAGTGTTTTGACCACAAGAGTATCCTTATCATGTGCTCTGCAGTGCAGTTGGTTGCTTGTGATGACACATAAGGATTTTGTTCCAYACACAAGCCATGAGTCATTCCTTCCCTTTCACATACAGCATAAGAGGGCAACGGTAGCCTGTTCTATGCTTTTTGGAGAACGATGTAGGACAACAGGAAACCACTGCTATGCCTTGCCAGGAAGAATTTCCATACAACATTTTTTAGGAGTTGGTTAGCCTCTTTCTATGCAGGCTGTGAAGATTTTTACTTGCTGCTGACTGTCTGCATCCGGCACACCAAAATTAGCTCTGGGCAACAGATGAGCATTCTTGAACAGGCAAACTGGATTTTCATGCYTGAGGCCTGAATTTTATTCTAGAGATTAAACTGTCTTTAAAAATGTCAGGCAATTGATGGGTCATTTTCTGATCTGAATGGATTCCCTTGTAAACACTGAAGACCATGTCTACATCCACATCAATTTTTCTTTGTTTTTAAACATCTGTTGCATGGTGACATGTCAAAAGAACAAAAAAAAGTTCTCAAGTGACTTGAAACTTTTGATCACATAGATTTTGCTACAGTGTGTAGCTGAACTGCATAAGAAGTGTGTGTTATAAGAAGTGGGGCTTTGTTTCTCATTTTAAGAGTGAATCCATCAATGAGYGGGGTTAGAGTAACAGATACAGCTAGATACAGATCTCCTATAAGTAGGTTTTCACAGACTCATTTTTGATTTCACTGTATGCCTTATGGTGGATTGTCAGCTCTCTGAACAGCACTGGAACAATCTTCAACCCTGAGAGGCAATGTCTTGTAACATTCTAACTCTGCAGGATTTACTTATAGCTCTGCCAGAGCTATAAATTCCTGAAAACCATTCCAGCATTCTCATCTAGCCACCCCTGAGGTCCCCACATATTATTTCCCCAAGAGATCACACTTGCTTCATGAAATATCTTAAATGTCTAATAATTTTCTATTGGAGTATCCCAAGGCTTTGCAGAGGAAAAAACTAGGATACATGCAAAGTATGAGGCAAATGCAATCAACTGATCCCTTTTCTAGTGTCTTTACTTCTAAGAAAATGCAGCTGAGAGCAACTACCACAGATCTGGGGTTTTTTAAGTCTGCTGACAGAATTGGTTACCAGGAAAATATCAAATAAGAACAAGATTTACCACCTAAAAATGACAGATAATGCACATAATTATAGTTTTTGAAATTCTTCTCGATAACAGTCTAGTCCACTCAGGGTTTCGTGCACAATCACAGACATACAGATTGTGWCTCCTCTAGGGATGATGCTGTCTTTCTTGACAAAACTTAGGAAGTTGCTATTTAGTCTGGTTTCTTTGCCTTCATGTCATTTTTTCACAATATCATATTATACTCTAATAAAAGATACGACTTCTTCCTATAAACCTTGTTTTTCTTTTGTTCTTGAATTATCAAGGCTAAAATAACATTCCCACTGCAAAACAGCAGCAGGCATCATAGGGASTCCATCCCCTGCCCTGGAGTCCATAATTTGATCATAGTTTCCATGTGGGGTCTGACCCTGACACAGTTCAGTCTCAGGAATTATCCAGTTACTATTTTTTCCTCAGTAAATGCCAAGCTGGTTTGGATCAGTGGGACACATCAGATTATCAGACTTTGAACTGTCTCCTGCCTTCCTACTTTCTCCAACTTGTCCAGGCAGGCCCTGTGAGTTAGGAAATTCTGTGACAAAAGAGCGAAGTGACTAGATTCCACAAAGGACAATCAAAGAGAAGTCTGAATCCCTACAATACCTTGTTTTGTTGAGTTACTTGTTCCCATAGTTAACATATAAACTGCAAGTCAGCGGTAAACAAACTGAGTTAACCTGAGAAACCAGATTACAATCATTCATGCAACACAGGAAAATTTAAGTGAAGTTCTCRGCAATTCATCCAGTTGGCACTAATTATTAAGGTTCTCATTGATATAGAAGCAAGGTTCTGAGAACTTTTTAACTTGGTATTTTTAGTATCATGCAGGAGTTCAAAAGTACTTCTGTTAATGACACAGAAACCAGAACAGCAGAGAGTATTTCTGGCTTCCCATTTCAGTGACAAGAAAAAATGGCTTTTTTAATTAGGTAGATTCATTGAACTCAAATACTTGATAATGCTGTCAGTTGTCACTGACTTGAAGAAAATATACCCTGGGTACTCTATTTGGATAATAAGCAGCTAAGAAATAAAATGTCAAAACCAAAATTTGAACAGTCCATCCCAATGTGAGGTCCGTTAAGTAACAGTTAACAAATTGTGCTCCCACTCATTCCCAGTTGCATCCAAACAGAAACTGTTAGCATCCCAGCAGATTTTGCAAAAACCATGATGAATAGCCAAGTGTTCTGACTGACATGATGCATGAGATAAATGAGTAGACATTTGTGCCTTTTGTTAAATGGTGCTGTTGTTTTTTCATCGTTACTAGGAACAGAAAAAAMCAAACCACTAAAAAACACTGCGTTACAGTGCCTGGACATTCATGGGACTGATCCAGAGCTCACTGATATCCATGGAAATCTGTCCACAGACTTCAGTGGGATTCGGATCAGGCCCCTAACTCAGCACAAGCATTCTTAGCCAGATTAAATTATGGGTTTCCTGGGTCACCAGGCAAGCCTAGGCATGAACTACAAAGGGAAMGAGTCAGACATAGTTTCTTTAGTAACTGCAGGCCAAACCAAGAGCAAACACTGTTTCCATAAGCACACTACTGGCAAGAGTCACCCCTGCAGAATTTTTTGCAGTTTTCTTGCTTTAAAGGATTGAGTACATGGAACTAACAAAACAAAGTGTAGCTTGCTAGTAGCAATCTTCCTTCTACAAGCCATTTGATTTTTGTGGGTGATGGATGACAGACAATTTCTCCAGGTAAGTAGCTGAAGTTCATAACTATTGATACAAAAATCAGTAAGCCGGAGTTATTTCCATATGGGAAAACATCCTGGGTGACAATCTTCTTAGAGAAAAGCACTTTGCATTTGCTTTGTCAGGCTATATACTGTCCTGATCGCGTTCAGAAGTATCATGTAACAGCAGTGTACAAACAATAGTAGTGCTGCATGAACACAGCACCAATTCAATTGACTATGCCATTATGTCAGAGGGCAGAAGAAACCTTGTATCTGGATGTTAAAAACTCACACCTTTATTTAAACCATGCAGTCTCTGTGCAAAGAGTTGTTTTTGACTGAAACAAGACAGAAACTGATTCCAATCAAAGCCACAAATTAAAATTTTAATATGTTGATTGCTCACAAATTTTTCCCTTTCAGCTTACATAAGAAGACACTTTCTGGGCCTGATGAAAGGGTTTAAGAACAGGTATTTCAGAAATGAACAATGTTCCTATTAAGGTTTTCATCTTTACTTGATTACTTAGTTACTCAGTGGGTGTTCTGTAAAAACCTAAGTGATAGGTACTTACAGATAATTTTTCTGGTTAAAGATTTTACCRTGAGAACTGTATTTTATTATGCAAAGCACACATGACATTATGATCGTGCTAATTACACTATTAGAAGGAGCCTCGTGCCCAAGGAAAACACTCACTGGTATACAAGGTCTTTGGAACAAGGTCTGTGAAAACACCCATATTGTGCAGGTAAGCAGGCAAAGCACGATGGTATGACAAGACAGTGTCATATAGGACAGATGCAGGACATAAGATGTAATTGCTAAGGAGGTATATTCCACAACTGTAGAAGATGTTCTGGCTCACAACTCCATCTGTAATAGTTGACTTCAGCACCTGCTTTTACCCTCATTGTGTGAACTGTTATCTTCCTTTGCAGAAGAGAAAAACCTTGCGGTTCATRGGGCTATATAGCCATGTTTAGCACCTTCTAATACTTTTAATTCAATTCATATCACAATATAGGAATTGGGAAAAGCTTAAATTTGCTTGAAGAGGATCTTAAGTGTTTGAGCACCACTATTGCTAGAATTTAATTTAAGATCACCAGTCTTCAGCGACTTAATAAAATAAACTTAAAAAAGAAGACTGGTTCTGGTCTAGCATGTTCTAAAATTAAATAGCAAAGGAAGGACTGCAAAGCTACTTGGGCTTATTTTATGCAGTCTAAGAACTATTGCTGTAGCCTTGTAAATTTTTCTGCTAATGTAATCAAGTGTTGATTACTTTTGCCAGTTCTTTCTTTCTCCCTATTTGCATGCCATGATTTTCAGAAATGACGAGATTTGAGCCACCCAGCTGGACACAACTTACATGGRCCTTATAGAGATATGCAGTTCTCAAAGAGGGTGGGATGCCCAGAAATTTCTAAAGGACAAGCCCTTCAAAAGCATCTCAGGTCAATTAGATACCCCAAATCACTAGACACTCTTGAAAGTCTTATTTTTACAGTGCTTGTGGATCACATCACCAGCTAAGAATCACATCTTGCCACCGCAGCTAACATAGCAGGGAGGAGCATGTTGGTTTTCTCTTGCAGTTCCTCCTCCCACACAAATAGGGGCAATGCAGAGCACAAACATCTTTTCTCCTGCTCTGCCTCCGTTGCCAGTGTGGCTAGCATGGAGCAAAGGACAGCCTAAAATGGGGACAGTCAGCATTGTACCAATCCATACAGGCTTATCTGTCTGGCTTCTGCCCCTCCAAACGTTAAGTGGCAGCAGGATGGGGTTGTGTTGATGCTGACTGTGAGGAAGAAAAGAGCAAAGGGTTACTTAGAGAAACAAGGCCTGAAATGCAAGGGAATGAGAGGACTGCAGTGAGCTGAACAGGTCAAAAGCAAGCATACAGAAATGGCTGGCTAGGCCCCCAAGAAACAGGGAGAGAGGTGGTGTGGGTCACCATTGGGTGGAGATGKGCAGCATGTGCCTCCCACTGCAGCCCAGTGCCAGGAGCACAAGACATTCATTCTTTTGAGCTGTTAGTCTGTCTTTTTTGGGGCCTCCTTCTATGGCAGCTAGACTCCTGGTATGAATAAAACCAGGCTGAAGCCCCCATATCCAGATATCAGCCTAGAGGCATGTGCCTGGACTGCCACATGTGACATTAAAGCCTGGATGACTTTCGGCGTCTGTGACACAAGCTGTAGCCATTTGTCCACAGGAGCAGGGCGGAAACTCCATGTGTGCTCTGTATTGACTTTGCCCATAGAAACCTCTTTTGCAACAAAGCTTCCTATGGCAGGAGCCATCTGCACGTTTCAAAGCAACGATCCAGTCTCCATGCACAAGCCCCAGCTAAGTGGCCATGACGACAGAGTGTACACAAAGGTTACAGGCATGGGGCTAACCCACWGCCCAGACTGGGGACACTCCAACCYAGGAGTCCCAGGTGAAGACACGGGGCACCCAGGGGCCATCTAAGGAACAATCCCCAGAGGCATGTCTGCCAGTGAAAGACTGCTAGGTACTCAGTGAATAGGTTGCYGTGCTAGCCATGGAAAAGGGAAGGAAATGAAGAGTGAAGAAGCTAGCCATTTTTCCCTTTCCATTAAATCTTTTTAAGCATTTTATTATAAATGCAGTCCTTATCAGGATTATTACAAGGTAAGCTTCTTGAGGGTAAGTCCTGAATTCTTTTTATGTATTTTAACAATAAGGCATTTATGGGTGAAAGCTAGCAAAACTGTTTAATTTTCAGACAAACTTATCCTTGTAATCTCACAGACTCTGTCTCATTCCTGATTTAGGAATAGCCTGATAAATCTATATAAAATAGTTTTCTCACATTATTAATTGCATACACATGTATTAGGCACAAGGCATAATTGATTATAACTATTTACACATATTCAGTTTTGTCCTGCAGAACAGATTTGTTAATTTCTTTAGCTACCATAAATTAGCGTAAAAGGTTTGAGCACCCTGACATCTGACCACCAGCACAATCTGTGTTCCTATATTTTCTGGGAAAAAAAGCTTTCTGAAGTTCAGGGAACTAGTGAAATTCTACCATTTTTACTGCTGCTGTTATTACATTCAGTTTCTTCTGAAAACGTTTAAATGGAAATTGCATGAAACCCGTGCTGTAGGACATTAACTCAAATGACCCAACTAGAGAACAAGGATTAGTAGGATTACTGTGACATAAGCACTAACAGCTGACATGTTGTAAACCAGGTAGAATGTTATTCATGTTGAACATTTTGTCTTGGCCCAAATTTCCAGCTGTATTTGCACTTCCAGCTCTGAATACAGCTACCACTTAGTCCACATTCATGCAGCAAGGATTGCATGSCAAGGCTTTTCTCATTTCCCATTTCCATTGTGGTGCATTATAATAATTTAAATTTGAGTATTGCATTGCTTTGTCTTTGCACTCCTGAAATGATTTTTGTGATGCATCCACTGCAGTTTTTAATTATTGCGAACAATTAATTTGTGATAGAAAGACTTTGGGTTTAGTAGAATAACACTAAGGGCAATATGAACAATGTTTTCCATTATTGTCAATTGCTTGTTGTTATAAGAGCATTTGAGGAGATAGAGTATGTTAATATAATTACTGGAAGTGCTTTCTTTTTTCTAGGTTTGAATGCCATGACCCCATCACAAGAGTAGTGCTTGGTTTGTAGGCAGTGTAGTTAGATGATTGTATCCATTGCTTCGCAATCACTAACTTCACTGCCATCAAAACAAGGCACAGGATTCCCTGCTACAACCTCAGTACAGAAAACTGTACTACAAAACTTCCTTATGACATCCTTATTCCTAGTGCAAAATTATTAATGAAGTTTAYTATTTACAGCTTTATTTCCAGAATTTTAGCTGTCAAACAGAAGCGTATGGTATATGTTGGCAATAKCAAGTGAAATCTTAGATTTCTTGAAGTAGGTGCTAAAATCCTTAGGAACTGGAGCAAGAATGCTGTCTGTTGTGTTTAAATTGTTTAGCCACATGAAGACTTACTGTATACTTAATTGCTTATGCACCAAGAYTGGACTAAGAATTTTTTTGGTTTTACCTTTCATTTTATCTGTCAGGCATTGGGAAAATAATTTTCATTTAACTTTCATGTCTTATTTAACAAGCTAGTAAGTGAAGGGGGTTTTGAGCAATGATTAAATATTAAACTCACTATATGTTATAAATGTTTTTTACTCTGACCACTTTGCTTAATGTTCAAGAATTTTAATAATGGAGAAAATACTTACTAGTGCTAGAATTTGCTCTAAGTGTTTTTTTTAACAAAACCCCAGTCTTCATCAAAGTAGGAGTTGAAAGGGAACTGTCTCTTACATCAGCCTAGTTACTAGGCAGTGTAGTTAGCTGAT
Organism: Oceanodroma leucorhoa; assembly: GCA_030449065.1. NCBI lineage: Eukaryota > Metazoa > Chordata > Aves > Procellariiformes > Oceanodroma > Oceanodroma leucorhoa. The sequence continues at coordinate 5,706,792 of JASVER010000066.1, forward strand.
TGCCAAAAGTAACAATCACTAGCCACACAGCCAGGTAAAAAGGTTTGGAAGATATCTCAATGGAAATCAGATGCACGGGAATTTTGACAACAGAAGGCAGATAGACTAACCTCTTTACAAAAGCATCTAACAGGCAGGCAAGACAGTGAAATAAAACAAGTGAAATGTAATGGATTGCCTGTCACACGTGCAGGAGACATCAGTACGTTTGTCAAGCCAGTTTAACTGCACCTTACTGTGTGATACACTTCATTCACAACTGTTTTGCATACAGGACACTAAAACATGAGAACAAAATTAAAGGTTTTTTTCTTCCCAAAATTTGCAGACGTCAGCTGCCTTTCTGATTGTGCTAGTCTCAGCCTTACACTTGTCTAAGGCCACTGTTTTCATATTTACCTCCATTTTTGAATAAATAAAATTGAGGCCTGTGGTGGCAGCTATTTCCTGTTCATAGAGAGGCCCGAGGCTAGACTTGAGTGAAAATGGCCTGAAGACACTTGAAATGAGATGTACAATGTGGTCAGCCTTCTGGTCTTCCATGTTTACTGGGACAGGCAGTGTGTCCYTTACCGTGCAGCTGGGTCCAGGCTCCCCAGGCATGTCTGTGCTGCTGTGTCCCCTCTGAGRTGACTTCACACCTTCACTACAGTCCTCCCTCCTGGCACCCAGATGCCAGTGATGGCAGGGAAAAGGGCCCCAGCAGGGAGGTCATGGGTGCCTACTGCAGCAGGTGGCAGTGGCAGGGACGTGTCAGTGGCATGGGCAGCACCAGGGTTCTGCTGTCCTCTTGCTTCCTTGTGGCCACAGGGCAGGAGCAGACAGGCTGAGCTGGGCAGGCCCACCTCATGGAGAGGGGACACCAGGATGCAGCCCCATGCGGCGCCATGGGGACAGAGCCAGGACAGCACCTGATGGTGCCCGATGGGCCCCTTGTCTTTGCTGGCTCGAGCCCAGCCAATGTGGGCTTCGCCCGCACCGTCTGGACCTCAGCCGTGCTCCCACCACCGCTCRAGTCCTGTCTGGGTCCTGCCACCCTGCAGCGTGAGGGGATCCTGCCCGGGAAGGGACCCTGCCCTGTGGCAAGACCCTACCCTGTGAGGGGACCCTGYCCCATGAGGGGACCCTGCTCTGTGAGGAGACCCTGCCTGCAGCCCTACACTGTCTCTGGGGCCGCACACCTCTCTGCAGTGTCCTGCACCTTACCTGGGGCCTCATGCTCCTTCTGGGGCCCCTCTCCAGAGCCTCACACCTCTCCTGGGGTCCCCACACCTTCCCTGGGGCCTCACACATCCTCCTGAGGCCCTATGCTCTCGCAGAGGCCCCACACAGTTTGCCTGAGTGCTGCACCCTCTCCAGACCCCCCACACCTCTCCAGAGCCTCATGCCCTCCGTCCACCACCACCACCCACCTTCCCCAGTGCCCTTAATGTGATTTTACTTTCCAGAGAGAAGTACTGCTCTCCAGGGCCCACAACTTTCTAGAAGTAAGTATGAAGTACTGCRTGTCCCCAGCTTGCTAAATCTTTGTTGCCTAGGTTTCTGGGAGGAATTAATTCTCAGGAGTTAATAATGACTCATGCCAATAAGCTCTGCATGACAGAAAAGCCACAGCCCCTAGTGTGCACTGAGATATTTCAGCTGATACCTACTGTCTTGGGATCCAGACGCTGGGATCACTATCTTTCTGAACGGCCCCAAAGTACACTATGGTTCAGTTGCCCTCTGTGAAGGACGATGGTAGTAGGAGCACTTGCTCATTTGCCTCTCATTTGTCTTATTTAGAAAGTGAGAAAAACAGTGAGAAAGAGAGATTCTYGGAAGCTCAAAGCATGGAGAAAACTAAAATAAAAGAAAAATATCTTCAGCAGGTAAGAACCACTGATCCTGACTCTTTTTTCATAAATATTTCCATTCACCATGTGTCATTTGGTGGAACACTGGAACTTTGGAAATGACATGATGAGCAGTAATGAAAATCACCTGGACCTGGCCCAGTGTGTGGTTTGCATGATGCAGCCCGTTTCTTCATGGTTAGCTTAAACTTATTCCAAAGTTATATTATTGGGTCATGYTGGCTTGGGGCAGGGCTGAAAGTAGCAGGCTGTGTACTTAATTTCCTCATAGTAAGCACATAATGTCTGTTCTGATTTAGTATCTAAAAGTAGCCAACTGAGGGTGCCCATATTCAAAAGTGGATAATTTGGGGGGAGGGGAAACCACCAGTGCTGCATGCACTTTCACACACAAAATCCTGGCATAGAGACATGGAAGCACAGCTCAAAGCATAAGTTCATTTCTTAGTTGTCTTAGTTATTAATAGATCTCCTTCATCAGCCTGTGCCCAGCAGCAGATAGTGCTAAGAGCTCATTGAGTGAGAGATGCAGGAAACTTGGTAGTGGGCAGCTATTAAATCAGCTTCCAYAGAAATGCTTTTGCCTTAGCCTGTCACTCAGGGACAGGTTTAGGTGACATTTTTAAAGAGCTGTRATTCAAGAACTACTAGACCAAGCCATTTCAAATTTTGTTGAAACTACTTAGCTGCAGAGCAAACTGTAGATTTTAGCAAACATCAAAACTGAGTTTATAGACGATGCTGTCTTTCCAAAGGAAAGCATAACTAGGATATTCTAGCGCCTTTCAGGTTGGATCCTTCTGGACTGCGCAGAGCCTTCGACTTAGTGTGAGTTTTACAAAAGCTAACATCAATCTAGCATGCAACCGCCTACTCAGCACTTTAGTTAACAGTTCCTGTAGTCTGTAATTGGTGGATAGGATAAATAAAATTTAGCATGCTATGAGGTATATATACTCATGTTTATGCAGTAAATCAAGTATTAAATTGGCCACGAAAAGAAGCAAAATAAGTGATAAGTATGCAGATCACTGAGGTTCATCTCCCGCAAAACAGTGGAATTGGACCAAGTACATAGAGCTTGGGGTTTCTCCTACTACTTTGCCAAGAAAAAGAAAATGCAGACAACAGTTGTGCTTGCTGTTGAGATACTGATATAAACTTCTACTGGAACCACTATTAATCTAACTGGTGAATTAGTGTCCAACATATATACCATGAATATAATTCACACAAGTAATGGAAACTAAGACAACTAGTATTAAATRTTGTAATAACATTTTCAGCCTGACTCTGTAATTATACTATTTTTTTTTCTCATTTTAGTAAAATATTTTCCACATTTTTACTGAAAAGCCTCTAGCCTATATTTGGAAAGCAGGCCAGATGAGAGCAATCTGCAAGAGGTGCAGAAAGGTGCTGAGGTCTGCAAGTCTTTCCTGCAAGTCAACAATATTCCTTTTCCAATTAATAATTCCAGAATGCATCTCGTCCATTATCATCAATTAGCCTTCTTTCTGAATTCTGGCTAAAGCTAGCAACAGTTCCCTGAATCTTCCATTCATTTTTTTAAAATTCAGTAATAATAGATGATAGCAAGCTTTGCAGCATCTGGCAGCCATAAAGATGACTGATTAATTTCAATGAGTAAATTACTTTATACAACTACAGGACATGCTATAAGCCTCACATAAGTCTAAGAAAATGAAAATTAATGCACTGAATGAAATAAGAATGATGTTCACAGTATTATTCGTCACAGGTGTCATTTACTGTTCAAATTCGGATTTCAGATCTGATTCAGACATTCTGTTCCTGCAGCACGTCCCCTGGGAGAGCAAAACCTGGAAGCTCTGTTGTGTAGATCTGGGAAATKAATCTTGTCTCAGTGGTACAGGGACAGGGTTTTTTAGAAAGAAAGCTTAGCTGCATTAACACTGTTATTTCACAAACTGACAGTGAATTAATTTATTAGAAATACTTATTTTAATTAGTTAATTTCATACAAAATAGTAGTGAGGTACATGGCAAAAAAAGCTGTCGTTTTTTGGATGTTTATTTCACTGGACTAGTCTGTAATTCATTAATTCCCACAGGCTTTACAGGATAGTTTATGATTAGCAAAGAAATTTCAAAATTATAAACACTGCAAATCTGAGTAATCAGTTTAATGCATCTAAAATAGGAATGCTTAGCTTGTCTGAATAGATCTTTGTATTGCTATATATTTTTCCAATCTGACCACTTCTTCTTTTTATCTTGGTCTTATTTGGCTGTCTTTAGTTAGTAAGTTCTAAGGTACCATSACCGAGCCTGACCTGTGGACTGCCTTCCTGACTTGAACTTGTACTGCCTCATCACCACAAACTCGCCTGATGATCTGGTCTCTTGGTTGAACCTGGTTTCCACTCCCAGGCATGCACTGCTTGCCTTACTTGGGTATTGTGTTTATATTATAGTGAATAAAAATATTTGCTATGTATTCAAAATATTCATACTAGTGAATAAAAATACGGCTTCCTATTGTGACCTAAGTTGTGGGTCAGTTTTACTTTTATCAGCTCAGGTATTTTACTTCCCTTTTGTGAAAGGGGAATAACAGTAAAGGATAAGAATTCGAATCCTAGAATATTGGGTGGGTGTTAATTTTCAATATCAGGACTCCCAAACATCTAAAGCTTGGGCTTTTTCTTTTATGCTGTCATTTACATTAATCTGTTGGGGGAAAAAAAGGTTGGCAATTTTTTTCATTAGGCTTAAAGCTGATTAAAACTTGGAAAGGGCTGTTGAAAAAAACACTTTAAATGATGAATATTGCTTAATTTCTAAAATAAAATTGCATGGAAGAAATTGCATCAGACAAAAGAATACACTGCACTAAAAAACAGGGGGTTTCCCCATCAATTTTATATTATCTTTTCTTAACCACTGCTGGATTAAAAAGAACAATTAAGAAATTCTTTTTCTTCTCTTTTTTTTATTAGTTATATGCTGAGATGTGCTCCTTTCTGGCATTGGTTGAAGGTTTTCCCAAAATACTTCCTGGAATGTCTGTTTCATAACAAATTGTTAGGAATTTATGAAAACAATTTAATATGTTTTTACTCAGCTTAAACAGTAATGTCTCACTGTAGCTGAAAGCTATTCATTTCCATAAGGCAAAAATATACAGATGTGCTCAGATGTCTGGGAATAAGAACACTAAAAAATTCTCAGTAGGAATTTATTGTCCCTAGGAAATTATTTTTTCTTCCAACTGTATAAACAGAGGAGCTTTAACAAGTTCTAGGATGTGTACTTACCTTCTTGTAGAGAGAAGAACCTGGACCATTGATTGAAAAGAGTCATTAAATGTTCCATAGTTCAAAACTGGACTAAATTCTGTCACCTTTGAAATTGTCACAGTTTTAAATCACTTCTACGGAGTAGCAAAGACTGGCTTAATCCAAAGATGCATACTGAAGACAAAAGTTATCTCTGGTTGCACCTCTCAGATGAAAAGGTTTTTGWAATGAATCATTATGCATATGTGAGTCCTGAATTACCCCAATTTTATAATCTCAAGATGCTACAGAATAGTATTTGCTAACTTCAGTATGCATATTCATCTTAACATTTGGAGTGATTCCTGCTGATTTGAGGAAAGAATGATTATTTCAAACCTCGTGTAAATCTAGGAAGAGAAGGTTGCTCTCCCTAGTGATGTGTTTTCAGGATCTCAGGAAGAAAGAGAAATTGAAGTACTTTATCCAGTAACCTGTTATGCCTCTTTCTGCTGGATGTTCACTCTAGTTYTCAGCTTCAATAAGGAATTTAAAGTTTACAATCAGGTTAAGTATTACATGATTTCAATTAATTTTTCTGAGCTTATTGTGGTAAATATATTTCTTTTCAGGCCAGGAGAAGAGAAGAAATACTAGCTTTCCTGAGGAAACAGAGAGAAGAAAGGATTGCAGTAAGTCTGATTCCTTTTTATTATGGATGCATGTCARCGTTTGAGCATGCTGACAATACAGACAGCATTCAAAGTACCATAGTCCAGTGTATGAGGGTTCATGGGGTGTTGCAAACTATACCATGGTATCAGTCTTGCATAGCAAAAGCACCTCAGCTTGAACTGAGTAAGCATGCAGAAAAGTTGGCTTTATTCAACAAATTCCTTAAGCAAAGAGGATCTTGTAGGCTGTGTGATTCTGAAAGTCTCAAGCCAGACAATAGGAAGCAATAGGCATAGAAGCTAAATGGAGTTTAAGTGAGCTAAATATGGTTATTGGACAATTTCCAGTCTGAAAACCGCAAGGAGTAAGACAGTGGTATTATAAATATGTTGAAGTGTTTGAAGGTATAACTGACTGTTTCTTGATGCTGCATTTTATTTTTGTATGGGTATTTCTGTAATTTAGTCAGCTACAACACGCTGGCCTTGATTACTTTCTCCAAGACAACAGAATAGAAGAGTCGTTGAGAATGGATTGTGTGTCTTCTTGCAAAGTATCTCAAAAGGATGACTTAGTACATCAAAATTTTCACAGAAGATGTGGAGATGCTTGTGGGAGGAGCAGACAGGATCTGAAGCTGACCTCACTGGTGGAGGCAGATAGGCAACAGGGCAAATGTGAGAAAGTGTGGAATCTTGAAAACTAGAAGAATTTAGGACTGAGAAGGGAAGTACAGCAGAAGCAGTGACTACAGTGCTGTCAGAATGGCAGTGGGGACTGTGGCAGCGCTTGGCTGAAGGCCCTGTATTCTATATAGAGATACATAATGAAAGGACCTCAGTTATTTAAATTAAACCAATTTTAATACAACTATGTGTGTCTGTATTTCTCAGTCTAATATGCCAAAGGAATCTTTACAGCCTGTCCATTGTTAGCTGCTTTCATTTTTTTCATTGTTGTCTCTAGGTTTTTTTCCACTGAAACACTAAAAGTCAGTTTATAACAAAGTTATTAAAGTGGCTGCAGGTTTCACATGCTCTGCTCCCTAAAAAGCTCTCATAAACTAAATTTGAGCAATGAAAGGAAGAACTCCATTTAGGATTTTTATTATTATCAGTAGTAAACTCTAGATTTACTGATTTATAATGGTTTTGCTTGGCCTGGCCGGATGTTTATCAGGAGAAGAAAATTCAAGAATAAGAGGTCTGTATTATATTAAGGCACTTCTTTCCTTCAGTTGTAATTCATAAGATACAAAGCAGAGATAGATGATTTTTTACCCCATATAAGGTTAAACATCTGTCCTTCTGAAGAACTACATATCCTAATTAATACAATTTCATTACTCAATAGTAGAGAGTAGAACTGAAATTTTAAAGCTGATAAGAGTAGTGATTTGAGAAGTAACTTGGAAAATAAGATTTCAAAGGATACTTTCAGAAATGACGTATTCATTTTAGACATAAAAGCCTCCTTTTTTCTTCCTCCTCATTTAAGCTTTTAAGTTGGTTCATATTAAGTACTTCCTCTTCTCAAAGTTTATTAAAATGCTGAACCAATATCTGCTTTGTCCAAATTCTATGCATTAAAGCTAGTCCTGAAACAAAACATGAGTCTCCTTCTGACACAATAACTCATATGGGTTTTATACTCTGGACTACTCAGGTACTGTATCAGCATATTAAAAAACCCCAAACTCTTTACTATTGCTAGTGTAGTCTTTTGTTTCAGTGTTTGTATAAAGCTATCTTCTAGTAAGTTTAGAATGAACTAGTGATMATTAATAAGTCTTTCTCTCTTTTTAGAAAGAGCTGATTTCTCATCCACATAAACCAAAGATCAAAACTAATTAAGTAAGGTAAAGAAAATACTTAAAATAAGTTTGGTTTTGGGTTTTTTTTTCCCTTCTGTCTAAATAGTCAGGCCTTATTTTGGGGGGAAAGATGTTCTGGTTTTATTATTATTATTATTATTATTATTATTATTATTATTATTATTATTATTTTGAAAATAACTACTCAGTTTTATCCTATATTAATACCTATTATTATGAAATTTAGACATTAAAAAGCTGGAAGTCTACTGCTATTGTTCTGTACTTAACTCCTTTACTTGCTATATATGTTCCATTTATTTCTAAATAGTGGTTAAGGGAAGGAAGTGGAAGCTTAGGCATTTTTTAAAAGTTATGAAGACTATAATTTTGCTATTCTGGGAATTCAGAAAGTCAGGAGGAAGACCAGTTGTCACGGTGTTTTCATATTTCTGAAAGGGCCAGGAAATATSAGAAAGCCTGTTCCTTTCCAATGCATTTCTTGGCTGAATGAGGGAAGAAGCACCAGTGGGACATTGTCCCACTGTATCACACTGTATGGATGCTTTCTTTGGTTATATTTTTGCAAATTTTAAGAAGTTTCCATGTTTATTGCCCTGCTATAGATCCAAAAATAGATCACCAAAATAGCATGTTATGTCATCATGTCATGTTGCATGAGATGACTCATTTAAATTCTTTGGAAAGTCAGCCTTACAAATACTGACACACAAGTCCAGAGTGAGGGTTTGATCCYGAAATTTTTTCTGCCTGGATGCACTGCAGCATTCTTGTGGAGCTCTTTTGAAATTGCCTCTGTCATCACACACATGTCTGTAAGATACAGCTGGTAAACTAAACCTTTAGGAATACCTGAAGACTTTGGAAATATGTGGGATGAAATTATCTGAAGTAGACTTCCCTTAAATTTAGGCCAGTGACATAGGTGCAACAGTTGCTAAACCAGGCAGTGAAGGATTCCTTAATTTGTAACAAACATTAGGCCTGAGAGTGCTGACAATCTTGTTATGTTATGTGGGACAGTTTCCTTTCTGGCATTTGGCTGTGACCTCCTGAATGATGCAAGTGCTGTTATTTTCCAGTGTCAATAAGTATCTGTTAAAATAAACAGGATCCCAGCAGCTGTCAGGTAGGGCCTATGCAAGCAGAAACACAAGTTTAAGGTCATCCACTGTTACTGTTAGTCTGGGATTGAGAAGAATTGGAAAACTGCCCCACCAGAACTACAACAGCATGTTTTGGCTACATGCAGTGTTGCACTTGCTTTCCCTTTATGCTGTCTTTGCCAAAGGGAAAGATTTTTAGATTAAAAGGCAGTTTATTTAACTGGCCTTGTCTGTGTAAACCATTTCTCAATTCAGGATAGACAGGATTATTATTTTTAACTAGTGGATAGCTGATTCTTTTCACATTTACTGCTAATACTTTCTACTCCGTACTGTGAAGTTGAGGCAGTTGCTTTTGCCCTTAAAGTGCGTCAGCACTGCCCTGTCTATCCCAAAATCTTAATGTCCTTCCTCAAACATAGTTGTGTCAGTCAGATGGGAGCTATGAGGGCACTCCTAAAGGCGCATTTGGGCCATAGGCTAAGCTACAGAGTTAAAGAGAAAAGCTACACTTACTATGAAGTTGTTCTTTATTTCTAAAAACCACCTCATCTTTGAAAATGCTGACAAGGTACCTCACAGCCCTTGATTCAGCAATTTCTTCCTTTTAATGAATGCCATTTRAATTATTTAAGTGAGGTCATTTTTCTTCCACTGGCACTAGTTTAAGCAAGATGGTGTCATTGAATATCCACAACTTAAAGACTAAGCAATGAATCTGCAGCTTATATCTTCCTTCCAACTTAACATATGGATATGAAAGCTGAGACATGACTGACAACAATTCATTTTGAAAGCAAATATCTTGGGAAAATACTGGGCATTAGATGGAATTAATTTCTAGTATGACTATTACCTCCAAAGTTAGCTATAAAAGAAAAATAGAAGTGTCTGGAACAAGTGAAAAGGCTGAAGGTGTAATGTCTGCTGAGGTGAGCAGCTGCAGGRGTAGGTATAAGGGAACGACCTACAGAATCCTTCCTTCCACCATCAGATACTTACAGAAGGAAAGCTTAARCTGTCTTGAAGCTGTGCCAAGGACAACTGGTGGAGTTCTTTACCTGAAATGATGGTTAATTGCATGGAGTCAAGATTCATGCTTTATGTAGCAGCTTATGGCCTGTGAAGAAAACTGTAGTCCAGTTTATTAAACTATTACATTTTTTCTTTTAAACATTTTAATCTGAAAAATACGCATCACTGTATTTACTGAAGCAAAGTCACCCAGAGCACAGGGTATTGATTACTGCTGTATTTAATTAGAATAATTGTATTTTTGTAATGGTCTGTTAGCACTCATTACTAGGAAATATGATCATACCAATTTTACTAATGTCTCATAAAATACTTATAGTCTGTATTGACCAAGATGATCCCTGTTTCCAATGGCAACTAAGATGAATGGACTTTTTACTTGCAGGATTTGAAATCTTCTGAACTTACTTGACAGCTTTCAAATGGCACACTTCTATGATCTGAAGGGGCTGTTAAATTGAATATATGGATTTCATGTATGCTAAATTTACCAAATTATAAATGGAGAGAAACTGCTTTGGCTATGTTAGGAAATCTCTTTACAAAAGTAGAAACCAGGCCAAATGGAAGAATCTATGGCCAGTAAGATTAAGGTTGCACAATAAAGACATTTATGTTTTGTAACCAACTGTTATACATAGTGTTTGAATGCTTGCAGTTGACCTTTGTTAAAAATATGTCAACAAAGGCTTCTGTCAGCTATTGCCATTTTCCTGTCAAAGTTAGCAAGATCTTTGGTAATCACTTGGCTGCTGTCGTATGACAGTGTATTACTCAATTGTGCTTTTGATATGGGAGAAGCTGTAAAATGCAAGTGGCAGAAYATTTATTCACCAGTAATTCAAGAAAAAATGTCGATAATGCTGCTACTACTTGCCATGGATATATTCAGATTTTTTTTCCTTCAGAGAYGTTACAGAAATGCTTTCCAATGGATTTAGAATACAAACATGCTGAAAAAAAGGATAGACTGCTAAAATGATTAGCAGGAGGGTTTAAGCTGTGTTACAAAAATATCTACAGCTGAAAAGAAGGTGAGTKTTTGTTTAATTTCTAGAAACACTGTAATTATTTTGGTTACTTTGGTCTGCAAAACAAGAAAAAAACTCCCCAAGCAGGATTTTCTTTGTCAAAAGTTCTCCAAAGAATGAATGTACTAGTGGAGCTTCAAGATAATGAAGATTGGCTTGATAAAGGCTTGACTCCAGTCTTACAACTCAGGCTAGCCATTTCACATGCTCGGTTCTTCCCTGCATTTAAGGCATTTCCAATTATACTACCTAACAGTTTGGAAGTAGTTAAATGCGTATGTGACTTTCTTGGACATACCTCACTTTGAGTTGTTTTGTATTCTAAAATACATGAAATTAAATGCAAAACTGTCTCACCAAAATATTAGTCCTCATTCAAGTTCATTAAACCAGTTAAATTGCTTATGTCTGTRAAGTTGCTCAAGTGCCTAGTTATTTACTGAATCCAAACCCTGATCACCAAGGACTTAGGAAATGTAAAAGTTCAGTTCTAGAATACCATTGATGTGTGCCTTTCACAGACGTGACACATGCTGCAAAGCCATAGCCTTAGTTCAGCTCCAACACCTACCTCAGATTCCTGACTTCTGGTGACCTGGAGTGGAATGTCTTGATGATATTTTAAAGGATTTTCTCTATTTAATATCCTGATTTCAGAAATAGCTTCTCCAACTGGACTCCCAAGAGTTGGTCTAGGTTTTAAGTCTTTCATAAAACCATTAATCTCCTATTGTAAAACATCGACCCCTGCTAGCATCTGTCTGAGCAGAAACTGTAGCTCTTAAAGCTCCTGTATTCGTTCATTTTGGTGCTCTGCCCACCTTCTGCAACCTGCAGAAAGCTCTTAGAGGCTGAGCCGTTAAAATCTTAGCTGGACGAGCTAGTGCTCCCGGAAACAGGTGCATACCGGCTTCCTAGCCACCAGGAAGCAGGCTCAGCATTTATTAATGTTTGAAACAAAGTTCCCGTGTTCTGTTTTCAGTCTTGAAGCAGTTTCTTAAAGGCAGCTGCACATCAGTATGGGGAGGGTCAGCCTTTGGTTTCAGGGACTGCAGGTGTGATTTCTATCACTCATATGCTGTGGTGGATGGAGATGTCTCCTGAGCTCGTTTGCGTGCGGGACAGGAAAGTGACAAAGCTGGAGCGGGGGGGAAACATGCAGAAGTGATGAGGCGTCTGAAATGTGGCACAGAGGATAGCTGAGAACGGGCACAGCAGGAAGAGGTGCGGGGTTAGCATGTGCCCCGGAGCGCGAGAGGCCGATGCCTCCGGAGGAGAGATGCGCAGCGCGGGAGGCGACTCCCGCCCCCGGGCTTTCGCTGGGGGACTTCGCTGCTGCCGCCTCCTGCCCGCGTAGTGGCTGAGCCGGGGCCGGCCCGCTGGCCCGGAGCCCGGGGAGGGAGGAGACGACGGCTCCTCCCCGCTCCCTCCCCTCTCGCCCGGCAGCGGGGCCGCGGGCCACTCGCACGGGGCCGGGCGGTGCAGCGAGCCGGGCGCCCAGCGCACGCCGACGGAGCCGGGGACGATGCTGGCGGCTGCGGCCCTGTGCGCCGCCGCGCTGGGCTGGGCTGCGGGGGCACGGCTGCTCAGCGGTAAGGCGGTACGGGGCGGCGGCCCTCCGCTTGCCCGGCTCCGCGGAGCGGGGTCGGCGCTGGGGGTGCCGGGGAGCGCGGGGTGCCGGCCACGGGGCTCGCAGCCCAGCCGAGACTCGTCCCCCGGCTCGAAGCGGGCATGCCAGCTCCCCYGGCCGCTCCCCCCTTGCGCTGGGAGGGTTATGGAGCCGTTGCGACGTGGGCAAGGATGTGCATGCGCTGCCTTCTGCAGCAATTTGCCCCTTTCAGCTCCCCAGCGGGAGCTAGCCCTGCCCTGGGGAGACCTCCGCATCCTCCGCGTTGGGTGTGAGCACCCCTGCGTTCCCGGTCGTGAAGGGGGCACGCCGGCAGTGCAGTTCCATTTTCCTCTTCCAATGAGAAACCCTTCTGCTCTCTCTGYTGCATTTCTGCGCCGGTCCTAGGAATTTTAAATGCTGTCCTGGCTAACAGTACTACTCTTGTCGCCTGACCCTCAGTGGTAATTACCAGTCTGGCTGAGTTTCCAGCCAACATTAGGTTGTCTTACTCTCCCTCTACAAAGTCTCTTTTGATTATCAGTCTGTCCTTCTGGATTTGTGCAAAGGAATGTCACCTATTTAGACACCTTTCATAGGAATAGTTATATGGCAGCTCAAGGGTGGACCAGCAGTATTTTTGGATGTAGTACCCAAACTAGCTAGTCTAGTTTGGTTTTAGGGCAGAAGTTTCTGCCTGACTTGATAGGTTGGTATATTCAGCAGAAAGCCTGAACACTGTCACCTGTGAAATATTCATGTTATTCTAACATAGTTGGAATTATATATATAGTTTTATTATATATATAAATACGTTTTTAATTCAGCCATGCTCTTGACTGCAGTAGGACTTTTGTGGGAGTGAGTTAGAGGCATCAGCTGCTAGCTGTGGGGCTGGAGATGTATTTCTTTTCATGAATTTTTTACTTCTCAGTATAATTGACTCATCCCTAGTCTTGCATTACCAAGGCTCACTGAAGTCAGAAGGCTTTGAGGMAGATGCCATGTAGGCAACGAGGAGATAAGGGGAAAATACGAGGAACCCTTTCAGCACTGGTTAGAGCTACATATCCAATTGTGCTCTGTTACTTAAACTGTATTTGGAAACCTAACTAGCAAAGAAGTCTAGACAGTAATCAACTACAATAAATTTTTCCTTAGCTGAAAGCAATGGCAAGTTTGGCTGATAAGACAGAGATTTTCTGCCAGTTAATGGGAAAAAAAAGTGTTTGTGTATCAGAAAAGAACCCAAGTGCAGTTTGTGACACTATTTCTAGACAGTTGCTGCAGTTTTTTAATAACAATGTGCCATCTGTGGTTTTCTTATGTCTTTCACAATAGCAGTGGACATATCCCTCAGAAGAGGTAAGGTTTTTTGCCTTTTTCACCAAGCCTGCATGAGTGTTAAGTTACCAAGAGAAACACAGGTTATACCTAGAGATGTATTTTTAAATACTGCTTTTGCAATACAGCCGGTTTTAACTTCTATGTGAAATGCTAGCAGACTCTGTGATTCTGAGTACTTAACTGTTCAAAAATTCCAGTACGAAAGGTGTTTAAATTCCCGACCTTAGAGTGGCCATGCAGGAGCATATAAGAATAAAGAAAAGCATATATCCCATGGAGGGGTTTATAATGACCTGTCCTCATATCCCATTTGTTCTGAGTACGTTACAAATGTTGCTAAATGTTTTTCATCTGTAAAAACATGTAGGTTAGCAGATTGTGTCTGCCCTGTGTTTGAAAAGAAATATTTACTTAGTAAACCAAAATTGTTTGTTTCCACAGTCTAAATATTGGGACTCTTCTGCTGAGAAACATACAAGTGCATAATTTTAGATTATGTATCTTTTCACTCCGATCTTTACTTTCCTTGTAATCAAAATAAGCCATGCTGCTTCATGCGTGAGAAAGTCCTTGGCTTACGACAGTCTGAAAGCAGACATAGCTTAATTCCTGGGCAGTCAGTAACATTACAGTGCAGAACTGGACTGTGTGAACACATCTTGATACACTGCAGTATATACTCCATGAAACTATTACATATACCCCAGAAGATAAATCATTGTTATCTCTGCTTGTGTAAGGGGATCTCTAATTTTAGCCATTTAAATTCCTTAAAAATAATAATAATAAAAAAAAGCCTCCTTGAACCCTTGTAAAGGAACTTTCTTTTTAAAAGGTTGCACATGTCAGCTTGCTTTCTGGCACAGCATTGCTTCTTTGTAAGGAACTCCTAGGGTCTACAAATCACAGAAAATTCATGAGGGAGCTGAGAAGCGCAGGACATGAAAGAACAGTGCTGTACAGATCAACCTAAACTGTTACGTGCGGTAAGAAAAGTTTGGAGATGCCATATGCCAGTCCAGTAATACAAGACGCTTTTTACCTGTGTTGTGTTTTCCATATAAACTATCGTACAGTGCAAAATTCAACCAAATGGAAGTATTAGCATTAACTTTTGGTACTATCAGACATAGTTCCTGTAACAGGTTTCTTTCCATTTCTGCAGGACAGACAGTTTGCCGGGGTGGAACACAGCAACCGTGCTACAAAATAGTTTATTTTCATGATGCTTCACGCAGGATCAGCTATGAAAAAGCACACCTTGCCTGCAGAGCTGATGGCGGACATCTAGTCAGTATCGAAACAGAAGCAGAGCAAAGACTGATTGAAAAATTTATTGAGAGTCTTTTAGCTTCTGATGGAGATTTTTGGATAGGGCTTAAGAGGAAAAAGAAGGAGGTAGACAATAGTACAGAGTGTCAGAACCTCTACTCCTGGTCAGATGGCAGCTCATCCAAGTTCCGGTAGGTACCCGTGAGTGAGACTGGGAAGCAACCTGGTCAGGGACTGTCACTTGCCTTTAGCAATCAATCAGAAAGGATTCTTTCAGAAGAATCAAGCAGTGTTATCTCAGCTGTCATGTGCGTTCCTTCTGCAGTCACAGAAGTGTGGTAGTATCTCCAGAGAGCGATTCATCCCATCCAGATATAAGGGTAGACAGATTGCCCTCTAGAAACTTTCTTTGTTGCGCTTTCTTTGTTGCTCTACATAAGACACCTAGAGTGTCTAGCTTGGGCTAGGTTGATAAAAGGAGGTGGAAGAGTGAGCGATCTTAAAACTCTCCAATTAGGCATGTACAACATATGTGCTTTGACCTGAAGGTTACCGCACTTCAGATCCGCTGAAGTTTTGTCCCCGATGGCCTGAGCAATGGGCCCTTCTCCTTCTAMTTGCTGAGGGAATAGCATTTTTTCCCTGTGAGACAGTAAAGTTGGAGAGCTGCAGTATTTATAGTAGACATGAAAAATTAAAATTTTCACACCACTTGTTAGTTTTTTGCCTCCTTGTCTTAAGGCAAGCAGAACCACAGCATTTGCTGTAATTAAATATAAAGGTARCAACATTTACAGCCAATGCAAGTTTGCTGGAGTTGTTTTCACTACTTTCACATTTCTGTTCGGCATAGAACCCAAATGTGTTTAGCCTCAAAAGTTCTGCTAAATTATGATTTGATTTCAATCATGAATCGCAGTTTTCTAGACAAAAGATACTCTTAGATCCAGGCCTACGAGGTCTGCCTTTCTGTGGTACAGAAGTAGAAAATCTGCTCTAAACATTGCCAGGTTGATGAAAGTCTTCGCAATGAGGTGCCAGCTCTACAGTGAACTTCAGGTTCAAGAGAGTTTTGCCTGGTAGATATTTACTATTGAACCTGTGATTAAAGTAATTTTAAAAAATCAAACTATACAATGTTCACTCATTATCCTGAACTTCTTGCTGCATTTACAGTGATTGAACTGCAAATTTCATTAAATAAGCCAAACGTTCTTAAATATTTTATGGCAACATGTCATATGTATGACAAGTCTACCTTTGCATTCTTTATATTGGATGTGTGTAAAAATACCTTGTTATTGTGAACTTTATGCTTTGGGAACCCATAAGAAATTTTAGTTGCTCTGTGCAGGAATGAATAAAACAGAACTGCTTTTAGTACTGTTCAATATATTAAAGTTTCTCCTGTGGTTCAGGTGTTGGGGGTAGATAACAGGAAGCTAGAACCAGATCTGCTGCTGCGAAGAAACAGACGTAACTTTATTGCCTTTCAATGTTGAGACACAGCTTATTTATGCTGAATGATAAAGCCAAGGAAAAGATCAGGGGCTCGGCGGGGTGGGGGCTTTAGGGGAGGAAGGAAGTGAGGGAGGAATACAGCATTGTAATGATTGAAAAAATACTGCTTTAACATGTGTGGGTTTTTTCCCATGTTGAATACCTTGGTATATCTGGAATTATTTATATTGTATGGATCAGCTTTCAGAAAGTGCTTGACGTGCAGAACATAGCTTGTTCCAAAATCACTGGGTATCGAACATTTTTCAAACTCAGGACACAGTCTTAGAAGTGTTTCTGAGATGCATAAAATACCTCTTCAGTAACAATTGTGTTACAGAGTGCCAAGTAGTGAAGCCTCCTTCCTGTGTACTACTTGGAAAAGCCTACACAGTTTTCCAGTAGTGAAGTTTATTATTACAAAAAAAAAAAAAATTATCTGCAAGACAGGGTTTTTTCATGTTAGTGTTTTTCTAGACAGAGAAAAACAGATCCTGCTTTAGCTTTTTCATTTTCTTACTAAATAGGTGGCAAAATTTTGCAGGCACTGAGGCTAGAGAGCAAAAATAATTTTGGTAGATGATTTTGCACAGGTCTAAAATTGTGTTGAGAAAGTCAAAGTGCTCCTGAGCTTTTACTCAGCCTCGCAGAGGGGTTTCAGGCAGTGAGGTGCTCAGCCCTTCCCTCCCTAATATTTGTTGAACACCTTTCTTGCTGAGTTTTCTTTGAAAATCAAGAATTCCAAGGAGTGAAGATACATTGTAAATAATTGTATTGTTATTGTTCCTACTTTTACAGAGTGGAAGTGGGGGAGTTAGGGTGGGGTGGGATGTGCTGAGCTGTAATCCTCTTGGATTCTGCCCTCTGTGGTGCCCTGTATGCTGTATTCCCGTCTGAGCTTCTGCAGTACCATGGAAAGTGGCGTCAAGKCTTACTTGACATGTTTGTTGTATTTTCTTAGGAACTGGTATGTAGATGAGCCATCCTGTGGGAGTGAAATCTGTGTTGTGATGTACCACCAGCCATCCTCCCCACCAGGTGTCGGAGGTCCTTACATGTTTCAATGGAACGATGACAGATGCAACATGAAAAATAACTTCATTTGCAAATATTCTCTTGGTAATGAGTCATTCTGTAGCTTTAAAAACCAACCTGCTCCTAGTCCCCAAGAGGAGGTATGAGGAGATTGCAGTAACAGATAGGGAAACCCTTTCTTAGCTTCACTGGAAAGATCTGGTGGGAGACAGATATCTTTAAATTTATGCAAGTCCTGKGGAAAACAATCTCAGTATCTAATACCTGTGACTACTTGCCTTGTGACTTATATGAATTCTCAGAGGATTTTTGTAAAGTATTTGAGATCTCAAATGGGGCCTAAGGGAGAGAGGACACTAAAGAAGGGTGCTCATGTTATTAGACTATATTCAGTACACTTAGTCTCCCTACTCAAGTTTATGAGCAAATTGTGCATATCTTTTTTCTTATAGAGAAGCCAACGAATGCTCCAATTGAGAATTCTCAAAGAGGTAAGTTACAGATATTTGTTCGGGGCTTTTTTTAATGATATGCTAACTTTCAGTAGAAATACTCTCTGTTACATTCATTGTCAAGGACACTCACARACTGAAAACTTACTGACCAAGAAGCTTCCCTGGAATTTGCACTTTCCTCATGCTATTCTAGAATCCATTCTGCAGGAACACAGTCTTGCTGTTGTTGATGCAGTACCTGGGACCGCTGGTCACGCTGCAGAAATCTAGGCAAAAGAGTACCAGTACACSTTATACATCTTTGCAGCTGGCAGTCTCTTCAATCTCCTCTCACCCACACTTTTCATGATTCTTAAACTCTTTCAAATAACATCTGCAATATTAATTAAGCTGCTTCTTTCCAGATGTTGCAACAGAGCCCTTGAACCCAACATTCCCAGAAGAACGCCATAAGAAAGATGCTAATGTAACAGTTGTAGAAGCCAAAGGTATGTTGTGCATTCAACAGCTGGCCTGTTTTCTCTCTACCTATGCGGGCCCACATTTCTCACATGTGGCTGCAAACAGTCAACATTTTCGTTTGAAGTGTTTGACCCTAAGTGTAGAAGACTGAATTTAGCCAACTGCATCTGAAAAAAAAACTTCCCTCAAATCTTTTCCAGTACAAACCTAAGCCAACTACTTTGGCTACCAAAATGTTCTAAATCTAAAGCTGTGCAAAGTATTCTGGGTCTGAAAAAGGTACTTTTAATTTATTGAATCACTTTTGAATGTTTAAATTGTTAATATTTTGTTTGTAAGACTATTGTTAACTATGAAAAACTTTCAATTTCTTCTTACCACACTGATGTCCCCCCTTCAAATTCACGGATCATAAAAGACATTTTGCTCTCTGAAATCTTTTGGCTGGGGGTTCCTAAGCTTTTAAAAGACAGCATATCTGATTCACTTGCACTACCATTGCCTTCTTACAGTGAGACAGTGAGGCTTGTTGGTTCCTCATCTTGAAGATTTGAGCTTATTTTACTTTAACCTGCTTAACTAGATGATTGGTCTCTGTTAGACTTTCTGCTTTGAGCAGAAGTAGATACTGCTAGATTATGAACAAGACTAGAAGCTCACTGAGGTGTGATGATGCTGCCTTTTGCAACTGTTAGATTTTCTATGAAGTTCTGTGCATGTCAAATGCAACTGGACGTGAATAAAAGCCAGAATCTCATTTTTACCCTTAGAACCTTTTCAGAGTCTTGCCTACATCCTTATTCCCAGCATTCCTGTGCTGCTTCTCCTGATGGTCGTTACAGCTATCTTCTGGTTTTGGCTTTTTGCGAAGACGTAAGTGACGTTTTTGTGTAACAAATGAACCTATGACATCTTGTCCTGGCAATCATTTTACAGCTAGCTTCAGGATCCTGTAAGATGCTCTGGAGAGGACTGCTTTCAGCCAAATAAATGTTTAAAAAGTGGCATGGGTGCTCCAGGCTGAATTACTTGTGAGGTAAAATTTTAAATAAATTACATTATGCCATTTTATTATGTTCACAGACATATAGTAGTTAGGGAATAGTGTAAAACAAGATGWTGATTTTGAAGTGTTAGCACTTAAGTTTTCTTATTAAAGAAAATATTTGAATTATCAGAAGATCCCCTTCAAAAGTGAAAAACATAGTAATAGAAATCAAAGGATATACATYTGGAGCAAATAAAGTTTACCAGTTTCCTCTCCTTGCTTTCCCTGTGTTCACAGTACCTCTGGTGGAGATGCTGGCTGTGGTTTTGGGAGTGTCAGTSTCAAGTTTTGCTGCCTCAGCATCTCAGCCAGCAGCAGGGTGCAAGGGGTACTTCAGCATGTTCTGCCAYGGGACTACACCCGGAACAGCAAGTAATAAAAAATGTCATCCTGAGTCCAGGCTCTAAGTGTCAGCTTTCCTCAAGGGTCRTCATTAAATTGCTGTAAGAGAGGTGTGGTACTTTTTGTATTTGCCTCTGTAAAAAAGCATATTATGACTTGTCCTCTTTCCTCCATCCCTAAGGAGACAGGATCAAATAGATGCAAGCCCAAAGGAGGAAGATGCATGGTTGTCTAACCCCAGGAGGAACAGTCCAAATCTGGATATTTACAAAGTAATCAAGAAGCAATCAGAAGTAGATCTGGCTGGAACTAGACCTGACACTAAGAATTCTTCCTTCCGTATGCAGGAGGATAAGGTGCTTGACAGCCTCTCCAGGGATTATGATGATGTGGCAATGAATACGTCAACGAGTGGCTTTGTGACATTGGCCAGYACTGAAAGTGGCTTTGTGACCAATGATATCTATGAGCTGTGTGGAGATCGTGTGGGGAGGAGCAAGGAATCAACCTGGGTGGAGAATGAGATTTATGGATATTAAGAAAATGGATAAACAAAGCCTGGAATATGKATGACAAAGTGAATATCAATACAAGTTAACCTGCCCTCCCTATGAACTTGTTTTAATAATAGTATATGTGATGTTTATCCTGATTTTGCATTGTCCCTATATTCTTCTCTTTTTTGAGAGAATAAGGGTTTTTAAAGATCCAAACTGAAAAGAATGTCTATATTTTGCTTTGCATCAAACCCCCTGTTGCCCCAGGAATGGCTTGTTAATACTCTTGATTCTTTTTTGTACTCCACAGATATGCCTTTGAAACTAAAGGACAATCCAAAATCCCTGTTTATTTAACTGACCTACTCATCTTCAAAGGTGTTAAAGGTCAAAAGTCAATCACTGGTCACACTTGGATTCTCATAGGTGTCCCCAAGAAAGATGCCATGGTTGCAGGTTGGTCATTGTTTCCATGTCAGCCCATACCCCAGCTGTGTTGGCCTCCCTCACCATCTGCCTATGACACTGACAGACACCTCACAAGAAGGAGAGTAGTGTGGTTTCTGCTTCTTTCCCTCCTTCCTAGTTCTTACTGCCAAGGCAGCGTATGTGAGTCACAGCACATAACTGTGTGTTACTTACACCATTAGGCTGATTTTTAAAGAATCCCAGTAAGTGCTTTGGTGTCATAAGGCTGTGTTCCCTCACTTACCCTCTGGCAAAAGGAATTGCAAAGCAAGGAACAAGAGACTTCTCTGCAATGCTAAAGGAAGGGAATGGGGTACYCCAAAGCATTCTGATTGGTCTAGGGAATTACAGCAGCCTGGTTAACTGYCCAGAGATGTGCTAGTTTGGCCTAAATGACAAACTGAGCACCAATTCCTTTCTTGTAGAAGGAATTTTATTCTAGATCTTTTTCCTCCTTGGGCCTGTGACATGTGCTGAATTCCATGAAGACTGACATCCTGCTGTTAATCACCATAGAGATGGAATTTATGAAAAGATAGGTGAACGTAAAGAATTGGATTAAAATCAGCATTTTGACAGGTAAACTAAAGTATCATGCTAATCACTTGCAATAAATTATCTGTTGTCTATTTACAGGGACTTCACATATTCCAGTACATAGATTAAATCCACAGCAAGTTGAATACCACACAACTTTACTTGGAATCAAGAAGGTAGAGAATTTGCCCGTCAGCATGGATTCTTAAGTAACTAGATRTCTTTGATTTTGAACTCATCACATGGACAAATTTTCATCTTCCATGCATTAGACAGAGGACATTCTAGCATCTCCCATATAAGATTGTAATTTCCTATGCCATGTAGTACAGAGAGCATCACTGTATATGTTTGCTGAGAAGAAACACAGCAATAACCTGGGATGGTGATTAACCTGGTTTTTACTAGGGCTTTGTGATACAYATTTTATTTTGTTCGTGAGACATGATCAGATCAGTCTTTGTCTCACAGTTATAAGGACTTAACGAGCTTCATAGGAGCTTGGAGCTAACTCCTGTGGAAAGGTCTCTGTACTGTCGCATTTGTCAGTGCAACGAAGTGCAACAGGAGTTTGGATAAAAACTGAGATTCATATTGACTTGAATATGCTAAGGGCAAAATCCCATGTGCTGCTGGATATGGGCTTGCTTTAGCTGAATTCCATTGTAAAAGTTAGTTTACAGGAAGTTGGAGGTACTTGGAATTGCCAAGGCTTTTGGAAAGAAATAGGAAGGGAAGTAGGATTTACCAAATAAGCACATGATCTGGTTCCATTTCTGTAAAATGTTTGATGTTAATACTGAGATCCGCAAAACCGAAAATACATTTACAAATATAAAATTCCCCCCACTGAAATGAACAGGCACAATCCATTCCTGTGCTCCTCAGCTGCTTCAGGCTATAGWTGGACAACACAGCATTATTTTGCACTTTCTGCTTTTTAAAGATGTTTGTCCTTACTTGAATGTATTGGTGCTAAATGGACATGTGGAGTCTGGAGCACAAGTTCTGCAGCAAGTGGTAAATTCTAAGGCAAAGTCAGTGGCCATGAAGTACTGATAGCAGCAGTGTGGCCTCTGGATTTTTTTCAGTACAGAGCTAGTCTGAGTTTCTTATGTGAATTGAATCCAGCTGTTAATACTGAAGTCATGAATATGCTTAGAGGTTTGCATTCAGAGCTGTACAGCTTCTYGCTAGGGATCTTCGCATGTTCATAGCTGTGTATGTGTAGAAAGCACTGTGAAGTTAGGCCATTAAGATTTGTTTGTCCTGTCTGATCTGATATCTTGGCTGTTTCATACATTGGTTTATATATTCTCAAGGCAAATATGTTCAGCTTTGAGTAAATCAGCACATTTTGCTTTGTCTGCACTTACTCCATTTTCAATTATTCCAGCAATGGAGCTGTTCTTAAAACTGGAGTTTTATTTGGTTGTATCCCAWT
Source organism: Oceanodroma leucorhoa (assembly GCA_030449065.1). NCBI lineage: Eukaryota > Metazoa > Chordata > Aves > Procellariiformes > Oceanodroma > Oceanodroma leucorhoa. Next base: position 5,729,605 of record JASVER010000066.1, read on the forward strand.
GAACTGAGAAAGAAGTGGGAGTGCCACATAGAACCAAGTACATTGAACGTTGGGAAGCTGGACATCTGCACTGAAGAAAAGAAAGCATTTAGGACATTATCATKGATCTGGGGCCATTTGGATTCAGCTCTGTACTCTGCCTCAGTCTGATCTTATCTACTGAGTGTCTCAGTCCCACGTGAAAAACAGAAATAACAGCATTTCACAGGCTTCCAGGGATGCCTGGAATCTAAAAATAAGTAACTCTGAAGTGATTTTGAGATTACAATAATGAGGCCTTGTAATTGACAAAATTTTAATTTTATTGTCCAGCAGATCTGTGCAGCAATTTTGAAGCATGTCTAGACTAATGTATAAAAATTATATCTAGAAGCATGTCTAGACTTATGTATAAAAATTTATYTTATTAAAGATACGGTTTGGTTGAGCAGTTCTGGTATCTGGCCCTGTGTAATAGCAAGTAATCTTTTTTACTTATTCTGTCAGATCACGTTTGACATTTTCACAAGCCAAATAAAAACAGTAAATGCCTCTTTATCTATCTGTCTATGTATAAAAAAACCCCACAACATCCCAAGTTTTGCCATTCTGTATTGGTTGCAATTATATCAACTTTTCAACGAAGCTTTTGTCCATAGATCTCAGTTAAGCACAGGACTTCTGAACACAGGAGTACTTACTGCAGTAAGACAAGAACTACTGTTCACTGAAGTTAGTCCTCAGTGTTACGATTTAAACAGCCAAGGGAAAATTTTAAGATTTATAGCCCTGTGTAGACTTCTCAAATCCTTAGTTCAGATTTACTTAGTGGAGTCTTAAGCAATCTTGAAGATTACCATGTAACTCAGTCATTTCTCAGCCAAACACCCCTATTTAATAGCCTGCAGTATTGTGGTAAGGAAAGATTTCTGTTCATCTCCTTTCCCTGGTTGAATGGTTTCATTAAGAGTATTTACTTTGTTTAGGATACCTTGTGTACACCRTGGTGGACAGAAATGTGATGTAATAGTGAAGTGCCAGTCTTCTGCTGGATAAGTTTTGCCTGAAAGCATACAAGATGTAATGCAGAGCTAAAAGAAAGATGCAGGAAAGATGCAGGTTGAAGCAATCTTGACACTGTGAAATGCTTACTGAAGCCAGAACTCTTCAGAATACAATGATAAAACCACAAAGAATTKTATCTGCTTTGTAYRGCTTTACACTAGGGATTTGCTAAACTCCAGGTTTTGGATCCATCTRTTTTTTGGTTTTGTTTTTTTCTTCTTTGATCAGAGACCAGGTAATAGAGGGAGAATGACCAAGCAAATAAAGCATGCCAAGCAGGAACACAAACATTGCTCACCTATTGCTCTGCAGGTGAGTATTTCCGGCTCCAGGAGAGCAACATTTTGCTGCCAAACAAGTCTGTCTATGAAGCATCTGAAATGAATTTAGCTCTTGACATGGTTCCCTAAAAGTTTGCTCTTCTCCATTGCATGGAAACCATAAATAGGAAAATGAAGCAAAACAAATTTGCATAAGCCACCGGGAAACAAAGATGTGCCAAAGGTTTTGGCAGAAAGTGTTTTATGTGGGACTGAAACAACAGAAATGAGTGCACRACATGGCCATGAGTGCACTCTGCCAATGTAAATATGCAGGAAGACATTTCTGGATCTGYGTGCTGTTGCTGTCCATTGCAAACATGGAAATATTTTGGTCAGTTGCCACAGCTGCTTATCACACTTCCTGAATGTTATAGGTGAGGTTRATGTGCACAATGGCTCTGTCCTGCATATCTGCAGTATCACAGAGTTTCTGCCAATCTCGCACTGTTCCTCCRCCAGACAGTGGTGCAAGATGAAGCCCTGAAATAAGTAATCCCTTTAAAAAAAAAACAAACCTGTTTTGAAAATGACACCCAGTTAGCAACCATTTCTCCTGAAAAGCAAAATCCTGGTATAGGAGAGTAGTCATTTCTGGGCGCTTGCAATGTCCGGGGTTTCTAATGCTGTAATTAGTGTTCTTTTATCAAGCAGTTGTGTCTATCCACTTTCACTCTTGTATCCTTGGGCTCTTCTCTTTTTTTTGGCAGGCACTAAGCATCTTATAGGCATTGAAAAACAGCAAATGAGAGGAAAAGCTCAAGCCAGATGTTGGAGCTTAGGTGTGTAAACATGTAAAGCCATATTTTGGCAACTATGTGTGTGCCCTGGTCTTTTGAGCTGCTGGCTTATTGAACTCAGGCAAAGTCAGCTGCATGTGCTCAGCATCTCTGGAAGTTATTAGAAGGSGAGGTAATTTTATAATTTCTTTGACATCTCCGTTTAGTAGAGCATCACAGCTGTAGTATTATGTACAGGAACATTGACCACAAGAGGGCATGTCTGCTCCACAGTTTGTGTCATTCAGCAGATTGTTGAAAATGGCCTGGAAGAGCTCCTCTGCTACCAGTGTTTGTGAGAAGCGCTTGAATCACTTTCCTTGAAACAGCAAAAGCCATCAATGGCCGTTAAAGGCTACTGTACAAAGAATGTTTTTGTGACTGCAGTTCCTCTAGCAGCGTTATTAARAAATGTTTTTGTAACCTGAACTTTCAGGCCTGCAGCACGAGAAAGTTTCTGCAAGTTTTCTTTTGCAAACACAAAATCTGACTTAATAATTGATTTTGCACCAGTCTGGTGAGATTTTACGTGGATGAAAGTGGGCAGGAAGCAAATAAATATTTTACTACTAAAAATTTTATTTATAATAGAGTGATCAAGAATATTAGGCAATATTTTGCACAATGTAGAAAAAGTTACTTTTAACACACCAAGCTTGCATCATGCTAGAATTATGGTTTGGTCAGTGTTTCAGGTTCCTGAAAAAAATGAAGCATCCTATAGGGTGAAACAGGAGTGAAATTTCACAAGTAGCAGCTCGGGATGACATCATTTTCTATTCAAGTAGGATTATGGTAAGCTTGTTCATGCACCTATCAATCATTTAAAAGGGTGGATGTCTGACTAACTCAAGTCATCAGTTAGTCATTGCCCGAACTTCTTAAGGGGATAAACAGAACAGTAACAGCACAGTTATTATCCATAGCAGTCTAAGTCAGCAGCGTCACATTAAAATGTCATTCCTTAGATGAATCTCATGAACTGCAAGTGCAGTGAAGGACAAGCATTAAATTTTCATGGAGGTCTTCAGTTCCCCTTGCAGAACAGTCATTGCTGTTTGACACGTAACAAATTTAACCACCTTCCACAAGTATGAGGCTGCTTTATGTGTGAGGCGTGTAGACAAAAGGAAAGCAAGAGACAGAAGTTTGTTTCTTGCATTCTTCCACTCGTTTTTTGTGGCCACGCTCTGTTTTGAGCTGTGTTTGCATCCACAGCACTCTGTGTTCATAAAAGGTCTCTGACTTTGCTGGATGTGCAACTGATTCAACATGTGCTCTTGTACCATCAGCTTTTGGACATGCCTCGCTTAGTCAGTGAAACTGAGCAAAGCCTTCAGGGGTGATTCCTGGTATCCAAACGTCAGAAGGTGCCAGTCCTCCAGCATGAGGTGGGTCAGGGGAGAGGGAGCGATCAGAGAGGGACAGGCATGAACTGGGAGAGGAAAGATTGCTGCAGAGTTGAAATATCATGGCATTTTTAAAATGAAAGCAAGCTAATGTGTAAGTGCAAACATAAAGCAGACTAGGTGGACTTAGTACTAGAAAGGGAATTTAGCATAAAAAGCCTTAACTTTTTTCACACTTACATTCTCAACTCTGCAGGGCCTTTAATCATTTTATGTCAAAGGGCTTAACAAAGCTTCCAAATCTGTCTTTCCAGGTGTGTAGGAAATAAATAGAATAGAATAGAATAGAATAGAATAGAATAGAATAGAATAGAATAGAACAGAACAGAATATTTCAGTTGGAAGGGACCTACAACAATCGCCTAGTCCAACTGCCTGATCAGGGCTAAAAGTTAAAGCATGTTATCAAGGGCATTGCCCAAATGCCTCTTAAACACTGACAGGCGTGGGGCATCGACTGTCTCTCCAGGAAGCCTGTTCCAGGGTTTGACCACCTTCTCTGTAAAGAAATGCTTCCTAATGTCAAGTTTGAACCTCCCCTGATGCAGCTTTGAGCCATTCCCATGTGTCCTATCACTGGATCCCRGGAAGAAGAGATCAGCACCTCCCTCCCTATGCCCCCTTCTCGGGAAGCTGTAGAGAGCAATGAGGTCGCCCCTCAGCCTCCTTTCCTCCAAACTAGGCAAGCCCAAAGTCCTCAGATGCTCCTCATAGGACATTCCTTCCAGCCCTTTCACCAGCTTTGTTGCCCTCCTCTGGATGCGTTCAAGGACTTTCACATCCTTCTTAAATTGTGGGGCCCAGAACTGCACGCAGTACTCAAGGTGAGTCTTGTGTAATGCTGATCAGGATTTTGGGAGGCTGATGTACTAAGAAAAGGCATCTTTCTGATCTGGAATAACTTGGCCCACTGCAAATGCTGCTCACTGCCAGGGAGACGGTATTTCTGTCAGGAAACTGTGTAGAGTGCCCACAGAGTCTCTGACCCAGGTGCAGCGGCCCAAACTCTTACTGCACCCTTGGGGCCACGGAGACCCTGACTCAGGGCTGGAGAGACACCTGGGGCTGACTCGTTGTTTCTCCTCATCCTGCTAACGAGGAGCTCCTGGTGGCCTCACCCCCTCTCCAGCAGCCCCGCGGTGCGCGCAGGGAGCTGAGGGGACGAGGGGGAGCTTTCCGCTGGCCGCACTGCAGAGGCGGAGCTGGGGGGGCACAGCTGGGGAGGGGATCCCCACAACAACACGGAGGGGCCTAGAGCAGCGCGGAGGGCGGGTGCGGAGAGGCGGCACAAAGCAGCGCAGGGCAGGCGTACAGCAGCGCAACGGGGCCTGGAGCACCGGCGGGCGGCAGGCGGACCCGCCACCGTCCCGCGGCGCAGGCCCCCACGCCCGGCCGCCCCGCGGGGGCCGCCGGGGAGCGGAGGGGAGGGGAGGGAAGCCCGGGCTGCCGGCCGGCCCGCCGCGGTTGCCATGGCGAGGCCCCGCCCCCGCTGACGCGCGCTGTGACGCGCGGTTGGTGGAGGAGGGCGGAGGGGGCGGGGCGGCGCGGCTCCAGGGCGTCGCAGACAGACTCGAGTCGCCGCCGCCGCCCCCCGCGCCCAGCATGGTAATGGCCGAGCCCCGGCGGCCCCCCCCGCTGCTGCCCCGCGGGCTCGGACCCGTTCGCGTCGGCTTCTACGACATCGAGGGCACGCTGGGCAAAGGCAACTTCGCCGTGGTCAAGCTGGCGCGGCACCGCATCACGCGCAGCGAGGTGAGGCGAGGCGAGGCGCGGCGACGGGGGCCGCGGTCGCCCCCTGCCCCGGCCTAGCCCGGCCGCGCCGCCGGGCCCCTCTCGCGGCCCCTAGGCCTCGCCCGGCCGGGCGGTGGGCGGGCAGGGCTCGGGTGCCCGCAGGCGCGGGAGCTCTCGGGGTTTGGAGGTGCGCGCAGGGCGGGGGGCGGCGGCCGTAGGGCTGTGGGGCGCTGCTGCGGGGTTTGGGGGCAGGTGGCCGTAGGGGCTCCGCTCAGCGGGGCGGGGAGGGGCGGCTGGCTTTGGGGCGCCAGGCTGTGGAGSGGGCAGCTGGCCTCGGGGCTCTGCTCAGGAGCTGGGGTTTTACTGGGGGTGGCCTGGGTGGCTCGACGGGGGCGTGCAGCAGCGCCCTTGCAGGCTGCTTGCGCCTTTTGTCCCCTCCAGCACTGGAGCCCCCTCCTGTAGGGAGGGGGGGGGTATTTTATTTACTTGAAGTGTTCGGCTGCGGGCAGGCTTTGGAGCAGGAGCCCTCGCCGCCGTTCTTGTTTGTTTTTCTGCTGTCATCTGCCTGGCTAGGGCAGTGATAATGCCTCCTAGTCTGGCTGTAGCGGGGTGCCCCTGTGGCTCAGGCCACAGACGGTGTGTTGCTGTCACAGTAAGGATGCTCGGGTTGGGAGGGTGCAGGGGGCGGGCAGCTGTTGGCTTAGCTCGTGAGCGTAGCCATCAGATAGTGATAACTTTCTGTTAATAGGGAAGGTTCTAAACCTTGTGTTGTGCCTGCTTCCATGTCCTGAATATTTTACGGTTTCCTCACCTGGCCGGTACTTGCAGATGMGCAGTCCTTCTACCTCGGTCATCTCTTAGCAGAGGCACTTTTGTGCGTGTGTCCCCTGAATTCTTCAATACATCATCCTGCCAGTTAACCAAATTCAACCATTTTTAATCTCTTTGTTTAACCGCCTTCCCCCCCCCCCCCCCCGTGTACGTTACTCAGTGATTACTAGCCTGTAGATTGTTAATATCTTATGCTTTACCTAAACCAGAAATGATTGTAAGTCTGCGTGGATAAAATGTAGTCACGTTCACTTTTTAAAAACAGATATCTGATGAGAGTAATGGCTTTGAAAGATCAGTTTCATCTTGTATTTTCTTCTTAGGTAGTTTTAGTCGCTACACCTAGAGGTACGCTTTTTGTTACGGTTCTGTTATGGTTGCTTTCATTGCTTACCGAAGAAGAGCTTACTGTGCTGCTCTGTACCAGACAAAAGTAAATAAAATTGTCCGAAGTACAAGGTAAAAAAACTGAAAAGACCTGCAGTTATCCAGTTACTGTGGTCTTGTGTGGTAAAATCATTCCTTACAGGAATGAAAAATGATCTTAGCTTGGACTTCATTTAAAGAAAACAAGCCTGCAATGCTAACATTGTTCTGGGCATGCAATGATATATGAGCTTTGCATCCCAAGTATTAAAGAAATTTCTCTTATTGTCTTATTTCTCAAGCTTCATAATAAACTGTTCATTATTTTTGAATTCTTCCTTGCTATTACTGAAGAGCCAAGCAAAACCCTTGCAATTTTAGTGTTCTGTTCCCAAGTTTGATGCGATATGCGAAACTTCTAAATACTTCACTTGAAAATAGTAAGTTATCGTTTACTTTTTGGTTCTCATTTCTTCGGCAGACTTTGTGATGGGGATGAAAACTTTAATCTTTATTTTTATCTGTCAATTTATAAATTACATTTGTTTAGTATTGTTCAAAATAACAAAGGTTACAGAAAACTTAGAGCTCAACAGCTCCCTAACTCTGGTATGATTTTTCGATCTGTGTCCTAAGAAATTGCTGAAGTCCAGTGCATTCTAATACAGTCTTGAATTTTTTTAACCAGCTTTCCTTTTCTGAGGAGCTTGTGTCCTGAGGAGGCCTTTTTATCTCTTGCATGATTTYTACAGCAGATTTGCCCGTGTTGGAGATTTGTGTCAAGGTCTTTCATTTTTYAATACAGCTACATGGACTTTCCGCTGTAAGAGATGCAAGAATGYTTATCTGGAACTTAATTGCTGAGTTAGTTGCTGGAAGTATTTACATGGTCTTTGAGGAAGGGGAACCCTATTAAGATCACTTCTAGTGATGTCAGGGGAAATTAATTCTAGCCAAATACTACTTTGAATAAGCACTTCAAGAGTGGACCACCTCAGCTGATTTAGCGTTAGTTCACTATGCACATAAAGTGGAAGTCCCACTTATTAATGTTTCTAGATGGAAGGCTGTTCATATTTGAAGCTTGTTCTAAACTGTTTCTTACATTCCTTGAGTTGCTAATTTCTCACATYCATCTGTGCCTTTATTAAACTGCCGGTGGAAGAATACTCAGCTTATTAGGTTCTGRAAAGGGTCTACCTGTGTACCATCAGGTCTGTACTGTGGGAAAATCTGTGCTGTCTTGCTGTTGAGACTTGCTCAGAAAGCCCTTTTAAAAAGGACTATTTCCTTGTCTGAGTTTCTCCTGAATCTCCCTATTTGAACCSTCTAAATTCGGAACCTGTTTGTTGTTGGGCTTTTTTAGCATCGGTACTTTGAAATTGKATTTTATATGGCTTTGACCTATAAAAATATTTGCCTGTTTTTTTTACATAACTCTGACTAGCCAATAACTGTCAAATTAAAAAAAGACAGGATCTTATTACCTTGAAAGGTCAACACTTATGGATTATGTACAGAATCCATCCTTTTTATGGAAAACCTACATATCAGAATATAAAATTGTAACTTGAACTGAAAATAGTAAATATAGTTGCCATAAACTGTTAGCAAAGTATAAGTGAAAATAAAATGAAACCAGGCATGAAGCAGAAGATAGGCATTAAGACAGGGTAGTAGATGGTGTATGCAAACAAACTCAGAAATCATAATTTGAATCCTATATTAACGCAACACTAAAATTGCATGACTAAATAGTCAAACAGAAAGAAGTGTGAAAGTTAAGAAAAATGTAAGGATTGATATGTATTTGTAGTAACAGAGGTAGTGCATGACCCTCTAATGATAGTCCATACAGGGTGCCCCAGACAGGGCTACATGGTTGAATGTGACCTTTGCTTTCCTTGTTGTWTGTGTTTGTTGCCATTTAAGTTAATGACATGTGCTTTCCTGCCATGCTRATTTATCCTGTTGCCCAGAAATTCTGTGATCTCAGGGTAACTTTTTGCTAATGAGGCATGCATAAATAAGCAAAAGTTTTCCTCAGAAGAAGAGACGACCAAAAAAAGAGAACAAAAGTAATCAGAATCATAAAGTTCAGAAAGATGGGTATTTGTTTCTAGGGAAATATGATGACGTGAGAAATAATGAACAGTAGTGAAAAGCTCTTGGAATAGATGAAGGTACTACTTGGAAAAAAGCAGTGCACTTCAAGGATGAAGGAAAGTCTTTGTGAATAGGCTATGTGTGAGAGTCATGTTCCCCACTCACCCCCAAAACTCTGTAACTAATACCCCTTAAGGATTAATCATCTATGGAAGAATACTAGCCATTGCTCCTTAGATGAAAATGAATCCCTTCTGACTAGTATGTCCTTACAGTTCACAATTATGCTTTTAGCTGTCTGGTATTTTACARGTGGTTTGCACTTGTCTTTGAAAATTACCAGCTCCTGATACACTATGTGATACTAGTTTAGATGTGAGTGCCTGATGGAGTGTGCATAGGTACGTGTAAAAGTGAATGATACAAGCAGAGACAGCAGCTCCCTGTGCTATACAGCACAGTTTGGATTAGTGGAGTAATTCAGTGGGAAAATGACACTGTTGCAAAAAAAAAAAATACTCAGGGTGCTGATTTAACTGTTTGCAGCTGTGGGCTCTCTAGATCTGTTGCAAGGGGGAGAGGAGGAACACATAACTGGAGGCATAAAGTAGGAGCTCACAGGTAGATCAGGTAGRGCATAATGTGCTGCATCTTGAAGCAGCTTCTCTACCTCTAAGAATTACTTCCCTTTTTCCTGTTATCATGACACAGCTGAGATTATGGACAAAAGTGAGCTGTTGCTGTTGAATGCACTGTTCCTTCTCACATGGTTATGAAGAAGCTGCTGGATTTCAAGTATTTCCAAGTGTTTTTTTTCTAAATCTTCTACGGCACTGGCAAGATGCATGAAAACTGAAGATTCAGAATAGACTGAGATATCTAATCTGCATTTGACTGTAGAAGCAGTGGTGCCAGCTGCTACTATGCTGCTTCTCCTATAGAAGCTTGCCACTGTGTGCACATACATAATATACACATTGAGAGTTGTACAAGGATTGCAAATAGCAAAATTTTTTCCTTCAAGTGGACACATGCTTTTACTCTCTCTGTTCAAAAACAACCGCTTAATAGTACCAAATGACTCCTTCTAAGACAAAATATGGTTTGATGTATGTGGTGGGTTTTTTAAACTAAAAACCTATTTAAACTGGAAATATAGCTTGTTCTTCATTAGTTTGCATCTCTTCCTCTTGAGTCTCAAATAAGGTATTCATTCTTACTGTGCTTAGAATTATTTCAGATATCTGAGAGACCGAACTAATGTGGTTACACAACACACACTTTTATGAATATATTAGTGATAGCTGTCAGCTGAATGATCTAGCTAAGGACATCTTGTTTGTCTTTTTTTTTTTTTAACAGATTACGGATGTAGCAGCACAAAATGCATCTCTTAACATGATGAAAGAGGTAGCAAGTAGCCTGCTGAGACAGTGGCTCATTCTGTAGTGCTCCAAAACAATTTGTTTTCCAACATTTGCAAAGTCACAAAGAACATAATTTTTCTAGCTCCATAGTTGCCTGCGGGAGTTCAGTATTAACTGACTTAATAAAGAGCATTTCATTAATGCTGTCATTATTATCTGGCGAGATGTATCTATCTTCATAAAAACATTTTTGTGGAAGTATTCATCCAAGTCCTTGATGCATTGTTGTACCTGAATGCCCAGTGTGTAAATAGAATAGATCTTTTCAGACTCAAAAGCTATAAATGCAGAATACTTTAATCAGTGATACATGTTAGTGTTATAATTTTGGGAGTAGGTGGGTGATTGTATAGATAATATAGAACATTACTGTGTGCTTCTGTAGAGTGTTAAACTTCTGTGACTTGTTCTAAATCTATGATCACTTCTTACTTATGGTGTGGGGAGGTTTCAAAACTATTGAAAGAGGATTTTTCTGGAGCCGTTCTGCTCCAAGAGATGTGTGATCTGAAGACTTGTTTTCTTGCTCCCACACTTTCAGAAGAAGGATTCGGTTTCAGTCTTTCAAACGTCTCTGGGAATTGTTGTATTTCTAAATGTGTGCAGCAAGGAGATAGGATAGGAAACTTCTGGAAAAGGAAGAAAGAAGAAGACATTGGAACATGAAGCACTGTTCTTAGCCAGAAGTGTAGTGAAGGTTATAGCAGGATTTGTAACCATGCTTCCCAAATTTATATGACCCATTCTTTTTTTTATTATTCTCTTTTTAAATGTTTCTTTCCTGTAATGAAATTTTACTGGTTGTCGCTCAGGAAGTAAGAACTGTTCAAGGATTTTAACCATGTAAAGATGAAAAATGTCTTCGGCACACTTTTATTTATATGAAATTACTTACGTTTTAGTAACTGAAGTGATTATATAGTTGCATAGTCGTCTTAACCTTGGAAAACAAAACTACAGTAGGCACTGATTATTAAGAAATTGAAGTGGAAATATAAGTATTTAATCTTTAAAACTGGAGAAGGACAAATGAGCTATCTAGGTTTTTCTAGGGAAATGGATACTTTCGTTGTCTGGGGAAAACAAAGTTAAAAACTGATTTTTTTTWAAAATTTTTTTTTTGGACCTCTTTGCAGATGTTAGAAGCTAGGAACTATAATGCCTGCTATCTCTGGAGAAAGTTGGCAACACAGACACTTGTAGATAGGCTTGGAAGTGGTAACAGGCTGTATTTGAAATATTTGTACTTTCAGTAAAAGGAATACTCAATTTAAGAGCAAACTGTGGAAGTGCGAAACTATACTGGAAAAGACACCAAGGGTCAGTGTGCTTGTAAAGCTAGATTTTTCACTAGGATAAGGTAATGGGAGTCAAGCTTCACTAGAAAAAGTAGCACTAGGAAGCCATACAGTTGCAGAATTCTCCCCCTCCCCACTAGGAGGGGTTGAGAAGTATAGAAGAAGGAAGTATAAATATTTGTGCTAATCAAACTAATGATAGTGTGATGGATAAATAAACAAAGGTTCGGCATGAGCCCCAGAGAGCAAGCTGCTGTTGGTTTTTTTGGTTGGGGTTTTTTTTCCCAAATCGTCCAAACCTTCCTTATTTACTGATTTGCTGCAGTTTCACTTGTTTAGTGTGGGATTTTTTTTCCCCTCTTCTACGCTAGAAGAGGAAAAACCTCTTTTCTTTGAAGTCCTATATAGCTTTGCTTTTGTTAGCCTTTCTGTACTGCACACATTTCCTATGTGCAAGAAGAGTAAACGGGAGAAAGTTACTGTATGTTTTTTTGCTTGCATTTGAAGAGAGCTTTGTAAAACACCTAACTATGGGGAGAAAATGCACAGTGACTGTAAGGTGAAATTAAATGAACGAGAGCCAGGGAAGGAGGCAGTCTTAAAAGCTGCAAGTGATGCCAGTTTTAGGTAAAGCTACACTGTGTTGTCTATGTGGAGAAAAAAGTAGGTGAAGAAAGAAGCTACTGTAAATACCTTAAGTTACTGAGAGGCTGATGCTGTCTGTGTAAATTGCTATTCTAATTAGATTGCCATTAAACTTTAAATACCAAAAAAATGCAGCAGGATTTTTTTTGCATTACTCTAGATCGATGAAGGAGGCATTTAGACTTTTCTGAATACCTGATCTATCCAAGATTGGAGTTACCTTGTTGCTTGACTGAAAGATGTATTACTGTTTTGTGATAGGAGTGCAAGATTGCTACAGATTAATCTTTTCATTGGTTTGTAAATAAGTAGTAGTGGGCTCCATGCTTCTTAAATCTGGAGGTCACCCAAATAATGGGTATAAACTGGGATAGATGTGGAGACCGAAGGAGAAGCCAGCTTGTGTCTCTGGTTGATTCCAGAGAGATGGTATAAAATAAATTAGAGGAAGGGGAGAAATGTGACACATGGGTTGTTTTTAATAAATATTTCCTGATGTATAAGAATTTGGTCTGGCTTTAGTGGTTTGGTTTGATTACTTTGACATTTTGTAACTTTCTAGTGAAGTGATTTCTTCTTAGGCTAATAAATTGTGCCTGCAAAAAATAAACAATAGCCAGAAGTCATTTTATTAGGTGTGATCTTAAATTAGGCCAGGGAGACTTAAAGGTATGGTTTTCGTGGGGTGTTTTTTCTTAAGCTGCAGGAATGATTGTTTGCATTGTCTCCTGCCACATGGCATATAATCAGACCAAATAAGGAAGCAGCTTGCTGTTCTGCCTTTATAAGTGAGTGAAAGGGGACCTGCTGAGAGAATGAGCAATTGCTGTGGGGACTAGTCAAAGGGAGTGCAAATCTGGCAAGACCAAGTGGGAAGTATGCATTTGGATAGTCCAGTCCCATGCAGGTTACTGTTCTTCTTCTGCCTGTCCCTTATTCCTTGCATTGTGTGAAGCCAGGCCTTTACTACCAAGTTTTACACGTATACCAAGTGTAAGACAGCAAATTAATATTGTAGTTGGAAGGAACAGGAATAGGATGAGGGGGTAACAAATGGGAGCAGAAGCAGGTGGGCCATGTTTTATTTGCATGGTTCAGAGATAGTGTCTTCATAGTCAAAAGATAGAAACTTTCAAAGGGAGATCTGTAATCTTTTAGGACCTGTCATCTTGAGCATCACTGTTCCTGTATGCTTCTCAGCGTGTAATGTAGTGTAATGTGGAAGAGGGCAGAGAAGATGCATTATGGAGAGTGCTGTAAATACAAATAGCTAGCAGAAGACAACAGGGGGAACCATGTTTTGAAAAGGTCAGGCATCAGGATCTCCTAAATTGCTGTATGTTATACTAGGATAGAAGAAAGTTGCAGAGAGATGGGGAGGAGGGCGGCAGTGTGGAGTGGTTGAATACCATTTTAGGTACCACTTCTTCCAAAGTGTCCACTGTTACGTTTTGAAGAATAAAGGCTGTGGAGTAACTCATGATTAAATGATGAAAATGTTGTGGGATGTGAACCTTTTTTCTTGTTTTCTGTCTAATGGCTGTATATATCATTATTCTTATAAATGTGTATTGGTTTTTGATAAATCTAGTTTCAGTGAGTTCTACATTAATCGGACATTGTATAAAAAATGTTCTTTCAAATATTCTGAAAAAGTTTTAAAAAATTCTTTCTTTGCTTTAGGAAAGAGTCTTTTTCTGTTTCAGCTATGTAAGAGTGCATCCTGCATATTAAAAACAAAACCAACTTTTCCCTGATTACAAGGCTAGATCAGTTTATTCACTCATAGCAGAATCTTATTTTTCTGGTGGTTGGGGAAGACAAGTGACTTTTGAAGAGATTATCAAGCAAAAGCATACTGAAATGAAGTCAGTGAATAGTTAATTCTGAATTCAGGTGGGTCCATAATCAGCCTTACTGGAGATAATGAGGTTCACCTCCTGTGGATTTTTGTCTCCTGCATAGCAGCTGTCTCCTATAGTTCAACAGTTTTTGAAATGCAGTTATAATTGGAAGCATTTGTGTGACTTACATTGTTTGCTCCTACTTCAGCATTAATAATGTGATATTCAGGGTGAATAAACACCATTTACATATTCAGTACTCTTTAGTATTGTTATCCTTTGCATGGTTTTTATGGCAGCTATATTTTTCTTCTTGGTTTAAATTTTTTTTTAGTATGTCTTCTGTTTGAAATTTTTAGTCTCCTAAGCATATGTAGTTATCTGTAATTCACTTTGCAGGTATTGGCTAAAAAGAAGGACAGTAGGACCAAGATCTGTTTTCTAAGCTGAGATCTGTTTGCAAGGTTTGACTGACAAACATACCTGTACTGAGGTTTTTTTCCCTGAATGGATGAACTGCAGATGTCTTTATGTAGTAGCATATTAATTACAGTTAAAATAAGCATGTAACAGTTGAAACTACAAGGATCCACCATGTTTTGATTATTTGTGTTGAGCCAACAGTTTTTCTTTTAAAATATCGTTTTGCATTTGTGGGATGCAAGACTGTACTGATACAAGAGCATTCTGCACCTGGGCTCATTGGAGCACTGGCCTCCATCACCTGTTCTGTGTCCTCCATTTCTTGTAAGACTTTCTTTTTCTGACATGCTGATGTAGGCGATAGTCCTGCAGCCACTTAGTGGGACTACTACACACGMTTAATGTTGTGCTGCTGTATTTTTAAGTGTGGGATGTGTATTTCTGAGCTAGAAGAAAGCCTCCAGTTATCTGGGTTTGCWTTATTCCCTTTATAACAAGGACAAACTAATGAGGAAAATGTTGGGGAGTTTTAATCTCACTTTTGCTATTTGTCTGCAGGTGGCAATAAAAATCATTGACAAATCTCAGCTGGATGCCGTGAATCTGGAGAAAATCTACCGAGAAGTGCAGATAATGAAAATGCTTGATCACCCACACATTATAAAGCTCTACCAGGTATGGTTAGCAGTGTCTTCTTTCCCTTCTCCCCCTTTCTTTTGCTCCTGTATGAAGAGTTCGCTCTACACCAGTGACTTCTGGCAGATAACCAGTCCATGACAAACTCAGCTTTTCTGGAATTGATTTGCATTGGATAAGTGTTTAACTTTTTTGAAAGTACATCAGTTGTCTTTTTCATTCTATGGTACCAATTGGGCTGGCCATGGTAGATAGTCGAGCGTACCTAAAATCTGCTTAAAATACACAGAAGGCTGTAAATTTTATGTTAGTGAAAGAGCTGAGTTGGAAATACCCGGTGATGAGACTTTGCTGTTTGTTAGTAGACAAGGTACTATGTAAGCTACAGCAGGGTAGGAATATTCAGCATAATGTATGAGTACTAGCTGGGAAGATCTGCGTGCATATAGTGGTTTTCTTTAGTTGAGTCTTGGCTCAGAGTGCAGATGGAAGAATACTTGCAGCCTTTTTTTCTTATCCAAAGATGATAAGACATGAGGATATGTAAATCCAGATTCTGCAGATGTGCTTGTGATGTAAATGCACGCGCCAGGCAAGAGCTTCCCAAACACATTATCTTGAAGTGCATTTACTAGGAGATGGATAACTAGTTCTTTGGATTTTTTTTTTTTTTTTTTTTTTTGGAATCTTGCATTTCACTTCTGTTGTGGATATGGACAAATTGATACTTATCCTAAAGTGAATTATGTATGTTGTAGAATTGAATGCATCCCTTTGTACCATAATTATTCATCCTTTATGTTATAACAACGTGTATTTACATAAGAAATATGCACAACCTGCACTTGTGATAACGCATACAATTGCAGACAATGAAAACTTTTGAAGGTTTTTACTTGCGGCTTTTTTTGGTGTGCATAGTTTGTATAGTAAAATATAGGTTTGTCTTATATTGTTTCTCTTCTGTTTCATTTTCTGTTCCTGCTAGCATATGGTAAAATGTTTGAGACTGCTGGCATTTCTGCTTCAGTTAACTCTTGCTTTTAAGGCTTATCCTGAGAATATTCCCTTTGGGGTCTGTTTGTTAGTGTTCTGTTTAAGAAATCACATGGTGCTTTTGAGATGCTCTTGCTTGTTTCAAATAAACCTAGCTCAACAAACAAATGAAGATTTGTGCATGCAAAAACCAAACTTTGAATTTAAGTTAATCTGTTGTCAATAAAGGCAATGTGAGCTCAAGGACTTGGACCTATGGTGTTGGAGTTGTTCTACTGAATAAAGATGAAGATCCCGGTTTAGGCATGTTTAGCTTTAATTTCATCTTATGGGAAAGAGACTGGGACTTCCTCTTTAAAATAACGATTCACTGAGTAGAGGCAGACCTTAGGGAGTTAAATTTCTAACTAGCTTGAGTAGTGTCTACCACAGTTCCTTCTGAATGAATGACAAAACACAAAAAATTATAGAGTCTGAGAATAGTTAAATTAAGTTTGGAGATGAGCAAGATCACTTGAAGAGGATGGTAATTGTTACGTAGTGCTTACCCCTTTACTGTTAAGGATTGGCTTGTTAGAAATGCATTTGGTAGATAGGTGAGTTTATTTTTAAAATAGCTTTCAATCAAATTGTCTCACTAGTTTGCTTGTATAATGTGCCCATCACTGTACTATGTCTACACTACTAGTTTCTGAATTGTCTCATGTCAAGGAACTACTGAGGATTGTCAAAGCTAGGTAATGAAGCTAGCAATCTTGGCTTGATTAAGAATGGTTCCATATAGATGTAATCCACAGGCTGTTGCAGCTTCCTGTCTCCAAATGTTGGTTTAAAACAGTCTTTCCAAACTGTTCTGCCTTCCAGATACAGACATTTCTGTCATAATACACTCAGCTGTTGTAGAATTAAACAAGGGTGCAGGAGAGACTGAAGAACTGCCATCTTGTTCTGTCTGCTGGCTTGTCAGTTTTTTGGTAATTCTGCTGTTTTTTATAACTATATATCTTTCCGGATTTGCCTTTTTTTTTTTTTTTTTTTTTTTTTTTAAGCATTCCTCTAAAAAGAGTTTTTGTGAGCAGTTTTGTAGTACTTTCAAGCCTGTGCATAAATAAAATGCAAAAATCAAATTCAAGAAGGTCTTGTCCACAGACAGCTCAGGCTGAACTGTGGTTATTGAAGTAGGCCCAAAATGTGTTGGGTGTTGAAATTGTTGTATTGTAGGGAAGTCCTAAATTACTTTTTTATTTTGAAGTAGAGGATTTCTCACTTTAAGTGTATCTTTTGATTATGCTATTTGTACAATGCATTCCTAAGTAGCTGTTTAAGCAATTGAGGAGTAGATCATTAGGAAGAAAGTTGCAGGATAACTGACTGGGCTGCCTTTTCCCAACTTCTATCATGGAAGTACGGAATTTTGAATTGTTGGGTGAAATCTCTCTGTTCAAGGCCATGAACATTTTCCATGTTCATGGAAAAGTTTTGAAGTCTTCCCCCTAGCCTCTTTTTTCCTGTTTATCTCCCTCTATTCCTTCCAGCCTCCCATGTTTTTGAATTCTTAGTCTATTCTTGTAATAGGAAGGCTTGAACTTACCAGAGAGAAAGTAGAAGATGCTTAAAATTTGGTGGGTTTTTTTTCCTCCCCCCTCCAGGGGATATATTGAGGATGCGATAGTTCTGTAGCTATACTACCTGATTGTACAATGGGATCCTGTGATGTGGTGCTTTTACCTGGACTTTGCCAGATTTTAAGACTGATGCTCATCTGTCTGTTTTTTTTCTTTTTTTCCCTTTCTGTAACTAGGGAACTGTTGGTAACAGAGATCAATATTATCCCCAGTTGTCTTTCCCAAGCAGCAGCCATCAGGATGTTAGAAAATTTGAGCAAGGGAATTACTTTAGGCTGATTCCTTAAAGGAAAGTCTTTAAACTAGCTGCTGAGGATACTATCATCTTGTGTTAGTCGCTTGTGCCCAAGAATCCTATCCACCTCCTCCTCTGTACACTGGCTTTATGAAGTATTTAAAGCTTTTCCTTGTGCTTAGCATGCAAATGCTCCCCTTGAAATTGTTGAGGTAACTTGAAA
Source organism: Oceanodroma leucorhoa (assembly GCA_030449065.1). NCBI lineage: Eukaryota > Metazoa > Chordata > Aves > Procellariiformes > Oceanodroma > Oceanodroma leucorhoa. Next base: position 5,747,543 of record JASVER010000066.1, read on the forward strand.
AAACTAAGTGAAAGATTGTGATAACTGTATGTACAAGGCAAAGACTTTCACATCTTTATCATAAGAGAACAATGAAAATAAGTATCCATTTGGGTGTGTGTTTGCTTTTTGCTCTGCCCGCAAACAATCTTATGTGCGATTTCTCCATCAACAGGTGATGGAGACCAAAAGCATGTTGTACCTTGTGACAGAATTTGCCAAAAATGGAGAAATTTTCGGTAAGCAAGAGAATATTTTCGTGTTCAACACTTTAAAGTTAACTTCTGAAGTTTGTCAATTGTATTTATCTTGCCCAAGGGTCCCTTTTACTGTAGTATGTCACTTTCCTTTATTTGTCAAGAAATGTGTGATAACTGTCACTGTTTCTCATTTTAGAACTAAGAACTTCAGGGAAAATTGTTAGAGTGTACACTAGCATACGAAAAAAGTTTAAAATTACTGATGTTCCTTTAGCAGAAGACATAGCTTGTTAACAGTGCAGGATAAACTCTCATCTCAGCTGACAGAATTAGCAGATTTTCAGCACTGAGTTGAGATGAAGAACTATATTTAAATATTCAGCTTGATAATGAACAGTGGCCCAAACAGTATTTCAGGTAAACTGAAGAATCTGTTTCTTGTGCAGTTATGTACTGATTTATCTGACATGATTTTTTTAATATGTTTTCAGGAAGAACATGGTGGGCAGGAGAGAGTGTCAGGGTGACTTGGAGTAACACTCATAATAAAAATTTTAGGTTGTCTGTGTTGACCTGCATGGTCAAATTCACATTAATTCTTGTTCTTTGGCTCAAACTAATCACTTAAGCAGGACTTCAGTGTTAAATTTGTGTGAAATACAGTATTTTTTTTTTTAGTTGTAACACTTCACGATGCAACTTTTTTGTTTTGTAAGGCACAGCTTGGACTACAATAGAGATCTCATTCTATTTCCTTGGAAAAAGTTGTTACTTAAATCAGTGCAGGACCATTGTAGTATATAAATATTCTGAGCAGATAACACTTCACACCTGCTCAGCCCTCTTTTTAGTGTACATGATCACTCAAAGTGTAGAACAGTAGAGAATCCTTCAGTATTTTGAAGGACCAGAAAAATTGAGGAAGCCTACTAAACTTTAAAATCTTCAGCTGATGATCATGTAGAAGGAAATTTGTGAAGTGGCTAGGGCATTTTGTCCATGATTATACTGTGCATAACATGTCCCAAATTATTGTTTGAGATTTTTCTAAGCTATGGAGGCTAGGGTAGCAGTGAAGCCCTCTCAAGGAGGGACAGACTGAATTTTTTCTCAGAACTAGCTATATATAGCAGTTCTCCTTTTCAGGCCACAAAGAAGAAACCATATGAAATGTGACACTAAGTAGTTAAATGCATTTCATTTTGACCTGTGTTAGTGCCTTTAACTTTAAAATGTGCATTAGTGATCAAAGTAAAAGTGCTTTTTTTCAGCTCCTGCACATGTGACAAAATATTTGGGTGAGCCTGTGTTCTTCTGACCAAAGATGAGCTTGCTATTCATAAACCTGTTTGAAATGGTTGACAACCTGCAGAATAGCAAGACAATGTTCTAATAAGGCTGGGATGACAAAATACTAAGAATGTTTTTCCCATTTCTGTGTACAGCGTGTTAGCATAGGTCTGTTTTGGGGTCTGGGAACCTTTGAATATCTTGTGCATTTCTCAGGAATGTGGTTTTGGTTTGGTTTTTTGTGTTATGTTTTTCTCGGAAGGAACAGCATGGTTTGCTTTACGCTGATTACCATCTGGAAAAACTGAATAAGAAGAAAGGAGATTCTGTTTTTCGCCACCTTCTAAGCTGCTGTTCTCGAACCAGTGCTAATCTTGCAGCCCAGCCATGAGTTGCAGGCTGGCCTACAACTCTTTTTTTTTTTTTTTTTTCTCCCTCTGAAATCTTTCCATTCATCTTATTACTTGCCTTGGAAACTACAACATTGGAGGTTCTTGATCTTGCAAGATTTGTATGCAGACTTGCATAAGTGATTAGCATAAGTCAAAATTCTTTCTAAAAATTAACTTTGTACCTACATCAGGTTAAGTTTGTGTATTTTGTGTAGTTTTAAGGTTTCATATATGAAACATTCTCAGTACTCAGTCAAGATTCTATAAGTATTGAGTTGCATTTACATGACCGGAAGTTTTTTTGCTGCTGCTTCATGTGAGAAAGTGAGGTGGTCATAGGGAAAAACAAAAGGCAAAAAATATAAAACTTTAATCAGCATGGCTAAAGATTCCAGTAACTTGGATGGTGACTCTTTTTGCCTTCTTATTTGTCTTGGCTTTAATGTATATCGTTTCCCGTAAAACTTTGACATAAACTCTTAGTTCATTCTGAAGAAGCAAAGTGTTTTGGGCTCTGAGACTTCCCCTGTTGGCAGATTCTTTAATATATGTTTCAGACACAGTTTAGCTAATTCTCTTAGACCTTGTTTTCTCATTAAAATAATTACGGAATCTTTCTCGGTCCATTATTAGAGACTTTAATATTTCTGTACAAGTTTTTATGAAACTTTTTTTCCTGATTTATTGGAATGATTTCTCAGCGTGGTTTCTGTAATTAAGCATGGGATATTCTGCTGTTGTATGTATTTGTCACTGTTATATATGTTTTTGGAGGAGGAAGCAGAAATGAGGTAACGGCAGAAATGTGTTAGAATTTCAGAGGGGGGAAAAAAAGTCTCTCCTGATTTTTCTGCAGGCTCTCAGACAGAAAGTGCACTACAACAGTAAGTGCTAGGTGAAGAGCAAATGGTTACTTGGTTACTGTCTAGCAATACATAATAACAACTTTGTTTTAAGTTTGAATGGTACCCAGGACAATGGGTTTACTTTCCATAAATGAATCTAGCACGTCCTAGTAGAGTAAGAGAAGAAAGGAATAGAAAGATAGCAGAGGAGCAGAAATATTCTCAAAAGTAAAGAAAATCTTTTTAGCTGGAGTATTTCATGCATAGCAGGTACTGTTGCTTTGTTTAGGAATTGGACTGAGGTGTTAAAGCAACAACCTTTCTTCTCTATAAAAAGTAATTTCATGAGTTTTATGCTTGATACCCAGGCACATAGAGTTTTCACATGCATTTTAGTTGCCATAACAAAATTGGAGTTGCTGAGAAAGTTTCTCTGAAACTGTCAGTCAACATCACCAGGCAGAATGAACTCAGAGGGCAAAGGAATAGAGTTCAGCATGTAGAGGGCCCTGGTGATTGGAGTGCCGAAGAGGTGGAGCCTGGCTGATCTTTATTTTTTTTTTTTTACACTGGGGGGCGGGGGGAATGGATTTCATAGAAACAGAACTCAAATGTTCAAAGTCCCTTCTTGTTGCCTGGGTTATCTTTTTTTTCCCCCCACCTCTAGGTCCTTATCATTGGACTGCTTGTCATAAGCAGGATATCATGTCCAGGGCAACTTCAATGTAACTGGAAAGTAGAGAACAGCARGCTAGGATTTAAAAAACCTTAAAAAAGTAGAAAGATGACTCAAAGTATATGAGCTCTTCCTCCTTCCTGTCCTGATCTTTCTTTGGGTGTAGTGAATTTGCCATGTCAAGTCTACCAATGTGTGAAATAAAGTCTCCCTTTTCAAACAGCAGAAGTAGTGGGATGCTCTTCTGGAGTCCTGTACCCAAGTGTCTTCAAAGTTTCTAACACTTTGCTATGCATGATCCAGCTTTTGGGGGGATTTTACTTTGTTTTCTCTTGTGGAACCTGCTGTTTCTTTAGTTAATCAGTCTCCTGTCAGTCTCCTGACAGCATTTAAGTATTGTGCTCCGTTTTGTTCTTCGACTAACCTTTGATTGCACTTGAAGGGGGGGCTTAAAAAACAAAGAAACAAAACCCCCAAAACAAAAAAAACCAAACACACACCAAAACCCAAACAAAAACTCACTCTAAGTAAGAACAGCTTGTTTAAATTTTTACTGAAAAGCTAGTGAGGTGAGAGATGTATAATGAAAAAGACAAACTTCAGTCTATTGGGGCTGATCTTCCTATATGTTCCCTCTGTAATCAGTGAGGAGTGAGAGGCCTCTCAGGCGGCTGGTTCAGAATTTGACTCGCCCTCCGGAGGAGCCTCTTTTTCTTCTCTTGAGTACAGGAGGAGCTGATAGGTTAGACTCCCTAGGTTGAAGTTAGCCTTTGTGATAGCTCTTCTGAGTAACTTTGCTACTCGGTGATGTACAAAATTTGTGAGAGTTTATAGAAGTCCCTTTTCTATCTCCCTCTTGAATAAGATACTTTAAAGAACATAGCATGCTCTTCAAGATGGTTGTCAGTAGTTGGTAACTGGGAAATGTTCTCTTAATACCATGTCAGGCTTTCAAGTTCACTGTGAGTAGCCTGGTATTAAACCTCATTGAGTCTTTTCAACTCTGCTAAACCATCATTTCATAGTGCTGACTGGTAGTTCATGGACAGGATTATTTTTAACCCTTGTACTAACATTCTTCACTGTCTTCATAGCTTCAGTGAAATTTTCTGTACTCAACAGCAGTTCTGAATTTGCCTTTTGCCGGTTAAAGTCATTGCAGTAAAAAATGTGTTTAGCCTAGACTTCAAATGCTGTTACATTTTTAGATTTCTTTTTTAAAAATGTCTTTAGACTTAATAAAACATTTGAATTAAAAAGGTTTCAGTTGTGCTTAATACTTTACAGATCTACGAAGTTTTTAACTACGTGTTTCCCCTGTGTTTTTAAAAGTATCTTTACAGCCACCATCTTGTAACCTTCTTCAGCATCTCTCACCTGAAGTCTCTAAAACAGCTGAGATGCAGGTTATCTGTTAGGTAAACTAATTACAGTGAACCTGTTGTGAAGCGCTAATTCTCTAGCTTCTCATCAGTGACTGCTTGTTTATATTACAAGAATCCAGACTGTGGAGGGGGAAGCGGAATATTAAGCCTAAAAACAACGTGATTGTTCAGCAGGGGGAAGGGAATGTCCAAGCTTTTAGTTACGGTTGTTTCTACCCCCTCTTGCTTGCTGTCTGACATACTACAAGTGCATTTTAAAAGCAGTAAACATGATCAAACCACCAGCTTGTGTAATTTATGTCTAGCTTAACAATTGTAACTATTTAAAGGAATGTGCTGCTTTTGGCTGAAGTTTAGGAGCAGTTATTTTGATCTTGTCCTTCAGTTTCCTCATGTGGCCTCCTGCTGGGTTTTAGCATGAAACTACCAAACAAATGATAATAGCACAACTTCTTCACTTAGAGCTCCAGTACAGCATTTGACACATGACAGGGTGACTGTACATATGTATGCACTTTTCTGGTACTTCCTTTTTCTACTTCAAGCAAGAAATGTGAAGGAGAGAAAGACTAAGGAATAGATAAGAGGCAAACATTTCAACTGCCAGACATGGTGCCTGGGAAGAACAGCTTAACTGCATTTGCATACCCACTCTGTTACCTTACATCTCATAGTTGACTTTCCTGATTGTTTAGGTGTTCCTTACAACCTTCAGTCTGTTTTGCAATTGGACGGTAGGCTGCGAGGACCTTGCTGCCTTTTAGAGAACCTACAGGAAATAATGGGATACTGTCAGACTATACTAATACTCCTCCTCTTACACATGCATTTCTCTGCTTTACTGTGGAAAAAACATAAGATTATTCTGAGATTTTTCAAAAGCGTTCACAATGGAAACAAAATGTTTATTTCTTACTCTTGCCAGATGCCAGCCAGGGCATCCACCACCCCATTTAAAACATTACTTTTGTGTAATGCACAGAAATGCAAAATCAGCTCCTTTAGTCAGTCCTGTTTATGCTCTGCCTCTCTTGTCCCAAAGGGTACCTTGGGACTTAAGCCTGTTTTTGTAAGAGGCTCTTGTGCATTTCCAGTGTGTGCCCAATGGTTGTATGGGGAAAATAGATCAGCCCAGGCAGTCTGGTGGGTATCATCTTCTGCAAATGCAAAATCAGACATCCCTGACAAGTAGATCTCAAAGTAAATCTGATTTTGGAATTGAAAAGCACTGAACTTGCAGAGAGGCTGGTAAATATTTGGAAAAACATTTCTTACACAAAACAGCAGCTAGATGTGAAAACACTCCTACATTAAATGTATACAGTAACTAGTCACGCAAAGTGTGCGGTGGTTGTGCAAATGAAAAAGTAACAGTGCTATTACAGTTTTATTGACACTTTTCTGAGTGTCTCTCTTGGAAACGTGCAGTAACTGATGCATAGTTTAACCAAAGTGACTTAAATTCTGTTCGGGAATTTGTCCTACTCGTTAGGGAAGCCGAAGTTTGTCCTCAAACCAAATTTTGCTGAGAATGCGATTCCTTTCATAACTAGTCCTTTGTGATATTGCAGTATCCCGACTTAGCTGATATAGAAGACAGTCTTACAAGTTTTCTAGAGTATTTCAGCATATATACTAAGCATTAAGCAGACATGTTTGATAGTATAAACCTCTGTGGTTACAAGGTCAACTTCTCAGCATCTTGCACCTGTTTAAATGAAGAATAGACTTAAAGTGTCTCCAGAAATGCTTCCACATGAAGGAGACATTCAGACATCTCATTGATTTCTTAGAGTATTAGTATTTAATTATATTTATACCTGTAAGAGCCTAGTTTTACCTAGCAGTTTGTCCTGGACAATTTCATATGTGTTTTGAGCAGAGATGCAGAAAGCTGGACTGGAATGGGCTTAAGCACCTTATCTGCTATGTCCTAGCCTTGGCGCAGGATCAGCTGTACCATTCTTGGAAATGTCCCTAGAGAGAGATTCAGTAAACTTCCTAGACAAAGCTATTCAGGATCTGAGGGGTTTTTTTTTTTAATATAAAGGTTCTTTCTAATGTTTAATGTAGATTTTCTTAGCTAAAATTCTAACTGATTATTACTGCTTCTGTTAATAAGCATTCATAAGTGTAGAAATACGATGTATCCCCTAACATGGGATTGTTTGTTCCTTACTAAGCTTGAACCGGATGAGTGGTGTCTTGACTGCCTTACACTGAACCCACATCACAGAAGAGTTGAGATTGGAAGGGATTTGTAGAGAATGTCTAGTCCAGTCCTGCGGCTCAGAGCAGGGTCAACCAGAGCAGGTTGCTCAGAACCACGAATGGAGACTACAATCTCTAGCCAACCTACTCCAGCATTTGACCACCTGCACAGAAAAACCCTTTTTCTTAGGTTTAAATTGAATTTCCTGTGTTTCAGTTGGTTCCCACGGCCTTTTCGCTTTTTCCTGGGTACTTTTGCTGAGAAGAGTCTGGCTTTGTCATCTTCCTCCAGTCAAGTATTTATACACACGATAAGATTCCCCTCTGCATCTTGTCTTCCCTGGGCTGAATACCCACAGCTCTCTCAGCCTCCCCTTGTATGACAAGTGCTCCAGTCCCTTAATCATCTTCATTATCCTTCAGTGTACTCACTTTGATATGTACGCGCCTCTTTAACAGAACCTTAACATACCAAATTTAAAATGTGTACAGTTGTCAACCTAAGGTTAAGGACCGTATTTTGAATGAAAAGCATTGACCACTGGGTTTTCCAGAGTGTGTCTCTGAGTCATACGTTTTGAAGTCAATACCTTCTTAATCTTTCATTTGTCTAGTAAACAAATGTACTTTGGACTACCGAAAAGGCTGGACAGGAAGCTTCCTTGTGATAAAAGTCCTGCTGCTTTCTGTTGTGGATCCAGCTGAATCTAAGATAGCTTCTGGTTTCTATTTTATTACAGAAAAATGAGAAAAAACCTATCACAGAAACATGTAGCCAGAGGGTATAACATGAGGGTAAGATTTGTCAAAAGATATGTTTATGAAAGCATAGGTAGCTTTGCTATTTCAGTCTTTGCAAGGTACGATAGAGTGCTTTGCTCTAGGTATCTGCAGTAAAGACTAGAGAGTCATGGTTCTTAGCTCCAGAGGTATATACACGCGTATTCAAACAGTGTCCAGATTCTAGCTATTGTGGCAGAATGTCTCTAGCCAGTTTCAGCTGTCTTAAAGCGGTTTCTGTAACCCAGGGGCTGGCACGCTGCCTGTATCCCAGTCTTTCCTATTTGCAAGCTAGTTAATGCACAAACAGTATCCTTGCACATCACCTATTTAGATAGACTGTGGTATGTTCTACTTCTCCAGGAGAGAAAGCAGTGTATTTCAGAATAAATGACCTGTTCTGTGCAGACTGCCAGACTTGGAATACTTAAGGCCAAGGTGGTTTGGAATAAGTCCTGACAGGCTAGAGCCATAAAAGTAAATGACAGCTTGGATTCATTAACTTGTTTGCTGCATTGCTAACAAATTATGGATTAACAGCTTAAAGGCTGGCTTGCATTCAGTGTAATTTAGTTTGTGCCTTTGATATCTGACTTTACCTTGATATCATATGATTTGTCAGTCACTTTGTGACTGAATGATATTTAGCTTGCAAATATTATGATCTCCCCTTACTGCCAGGCTTTTGTTTGTTCTTGTGCTTTGCCAAGTTAAACCAGCTGAAAGTGTATTAAGACTTAGGTAGGTTATAAGCTCTGAGGAGAGTTTTCAGATCTCCAGGTTCCAGAGATCAGATCTAACCTGCTTTGCTTAAAAATATTTTGAGGGATGCTGAAATGAGTATACTGCAACTGAAGTCTCTAGTCTGCCGCTTCAGATGGTTCAGAAGCAGCCACCTCTGTGCTTGTAGAATGTGCTTGGGAGGTAGTAGCAGCAGTGCATGAATTCCTTTCAATCCCACCACAAGTAAAACAAAGTTAAGTTACCTCGGTAATGGCTTATAGAACTTTTTCCTAAATGATCCTCTATAAAACATCTTTGAAATAAGCCTGTTTTACTGAGCATATTAAGAAGATAGTCTATTAATGATTGCATTTGTTTATTTAAACTGTATGAGTGAAAATATAATTCAGAAGTCACTTTGATAATCAATATCACACTGTCTGGAGCACTTAATGGACCCGTGTCAGTGGAGAACTCGTGATGTATGAGAATGCAAGGTCAGTGAAGTGGTAGTTTTATACAATCCAACAACAAATAATTTCTTTTTCATGTTTTTCTGAATATTTGCAAAAATCCTCATGGTTTGTGGGTGGGCCTGTGCCCCCTCCTGCTGAACAACGTATTTCTTTGTCCTTATCTGTAGTAACAAGGAAGCAGAAGTGCACCATCGGTAAAGTTTTACTTGAAATATATTTTCAGGTTTTAGAGTGTGCTTAATGTGAGCTGCTCAGGCCTTCTCTGCTTATCATAAAGAAAGCAGAAAAGCTTAAATGAAAATGTTGCAAGCACCTATAAAGCCTATAACCAATATTTTACTAAAAGAAAAAAAAAAAACCACAATCTAACAAAGCCAGGTATTCTTCTTTGGCATTGTGTGGGGAAAGATGATGCTTTTTGGATCACTGAGATTACATAACTAGCTTAGAAGCTATGATTAATCATTTTACTTAAGGATGTTGTCAGAGATTCTTATAAATAAACAGAACTAGGCTCAAAACTTCCATTACATCATGTTCACTTTTTAACTTGCAGAAGCAGCTGTTTGAACCCGTTAACTGAATTCAGACAGAAATGTTTATGTCAGCTGGTCTGTAAATTATGATTCCTGATTATGGGACTTTCTCTATAAATGATTATTAGGAGGCACTGGCAGCAGCTCCAGCAGTTTAGTTCTTGCTCACTGGTTTTTGTTTAACTTCAGTACTAGTTGTGATGCAGCAAGTGGTTGGAGATTGCTATGTGTGTATATGCTCAGCCCTTGCCTGTGATCACTGGGTACAATATCTATCTGCATTTGCTGCACCCTGGCCATTAACTGCACTCTTTGTAGGATGCTGAAGGCAATTCTAAAACCATCCTAACAGTTGATTCTTTGATTTTATGCCTCATAAGGGAACGAATAGAATTGGCTATAGAAGCTGTTTCTGTCAAGACTCACACAGCTGCTGCTTCACTTCTTTTTGTTCCTGAGGATAAATGAAGTCTTCGGTTTCAGAGCTATCATTTGTTTCAGGGCTAATGTTAGTTTTTACAACATAATCAAATATGAAAACAAAATTTTCTTTCTGCATGTGATGCAGTGAAGACAAGAGGGAGGTCAGGATGGGTACCTTATGGGTACTTGTTTTATTTCCAGACAAAAAATACTTTTAGCCACCACACAGCCTCTGTTGAGGCTTCAGAGGGAGAAGTACGGTGTGAAGCTTGTATGAACTGATAAGAAGCTAAAGCTTAAAGTACCTCTTGATGGTGAAGCCAGTTATTCCAAGTATTTCCCATTCCACCAGAGTTGTGTTATATGAAAATATTTCTGAGAATAGTCAGGTAACTGTAAGAGAAGGAACAGAGAGTAGAGTTGCATTACGCAGCAGCTTTTTCGTACACTTTTTTTCCATTCTTTTGGAGGGGAGGATGCGAGAACAATGGCTTAGAAACTGGGATTGGCTGAAATACTTTTTGAGTTTCCTAGTGCTAATTATTTGAGAGAAATTATTTAGTTTCAGGGTTGTTGCTTGCTGTCTAATCCATTTAAACCTGCTTTATTTTAACAGATTACCTCGCCAGCCATGGCCGTCTAAGTGAGTCTGAGGCCAGGCGCAAATTCTGGCAGATCCTCTCAGCAGTGGAGTATTGCCATGGTCGAAAGATTGTTCACCGTGACCTGAAGGCTGAAAATCTTTTGCTTGACAACAACATGAACATCAAAATAGCAGGTACTCAGAATGTAGATGATACTCAGTAACACCTTATTTTTATGAAGGCCGTTCCAGTAATTCAATTGCTGCTGCCCCCCAGGATATCCTGCTGTGCTTAAGGTACAGAAAATCAGAGTGGTAATACGTGTAATATTTTTGCATTATGGATATCACAGTACACGTAGCTAAAAATTCCTAGATTAGCTCTATTATACTTCCAGGAAAAAGGAAATAATTTTTAGAGTTATAATCATTTTTTGTGGGTGTCATAACATGTCTATAATGCTGCCAGATGTTCAGGTTAAAACAGAGTTAATCAAATAACTTCTTTCAACATTAGAAAAACTCAAAATGGAAGCTTATTGATTTTTTTATTTTTGCATGCATGATTTCATTTTAATTATAAATTTAGACACAGCAGATGTTGCTAGCGATGAAAATCATTCTGTTAGTTGTCAACTCATTACAATTCCACGAATCCTTCCATACTGACTTTAGCCCAGCAACACTTGAAATGGGAAAGCTAGATAACATCTTGATTTGGAGGACTGTTGAACTTCAGCCATCAATAATATGGGAGCAGGAAAGGAAGGCTAACTGCTATAAGAAGCTTGTTTGTATAGGAGTAAGCTTGCTAGTTCTGAGAAGGAAGTGTGAATAGATAGCCAAGCAGGCTGAGAAAGGTAAAGTGATAAAACATTTCTGAGTTGTAGATCACTGCTGGATTATTTTACCCTTGAATTTCCACCCTGGCATTTCTGAAATGGATGAACTGAAAATGTATCTTGATCTCTAATGCTTTCTGTAAGGATTAAAAGGTAGAAAAGTGTTAAATGTGCCAGCAGCTTTCTAAAGGATGTGCTTCTTTTTGTCTATGGAGTATGAAGACAGTGTCTTTAAAGATTTTAAAGGAAAAGTTAACACCTGTTTAACTAGTTAGGATCTGTCAGAAGAATCACCTCTTTCTCTGCAATACTACAGCAAACATTGGAAAGACTAGGCAATTAATTCTGGGGATTAACTTAACCCTCAGGAAAAACCTTTTAAATCCTTTCAAGTCATCTTTATCCAAATGGGAAATCTACACAATCTTTTAAAATGAGCACTCACCTTTGAGATGAAAACTATTTCTGAGCAAGCATTTTATCCTCTTTAAACTTAGAGAAAAGAAACCCATAGTCATTGCTATTAAAAAAAAAAAAAAAGCCAAAAAACAACAGAGGTTATCTTTGCCTATGAAGTGGGATTTTACTGATAGACTAAGAAGGATTTCTTATCCATGTATGTATTAATGGAGTAGCTTTCCCAGATCCTGGATATGTTTGTTGCTTTTGTATTGACCTTTCGTTTTGTCTGTACATTTAAAACATTCATTTCTTCATTCCTTTACCACCACCCTTCCACCTCTAGCATCTTTTTCACATGGTTTAAGGGTTTACAGAAAGGTTAAGTAATGGATAAATTAAAATTGAGGGAAAGGAAAATACACCTATGTGAGTTCCAGAACCATGATTTTCATAGAGTATTAGGCTACTGTTTGTTATCAAATCTGAATGTAAGGCAGAGTTTTTTTGGCAGAAGGAACAGTGTGGAAAACAGATTCTCTGAAGCTAGAGAGGAAAGCCTATTAATCTGCTCTTTGGCATGTTCTCCGTATTTCGTGGGTCTTTAGCATCTCAGAGTGGGAATTTTACAGTAGGTTCATAAAAGCTGTAAAAATTGTTATTTAACACTTTATATAAATTAATAGCAGAGTCTTTGCAGCAGCCTCTTTTTCATTTCATTTGATATTAAACTGTTTATGGTTATCTTTTAATTTTCTCTATACTCTACTGTGGGCTTTCATCTTAAACTTAAAAATATTAAAAGCTACCATCAGATGAAGTACAAGGGTTTTGCAACTGTTGTAGCAGAAAGATGCAGTTCTGGTGTAAGTTCTTTAGGGCATTTGATACCTGAAGAAAGCTGAAGAAACAGTTCGGGATGGAGACGATGGACTTTGTTCTGGACTTTGTAACAAAGTGGCCCAAGTATAATAACTAATAACATTGAGATTGAATTGGTGGTGATGTCTCAAAAGTCTGAAAAGTAATAGGGCCACCTGCACTATTTGCTCACAGCTGTTGGTAATAAGGCTGTGAATTTGACAGTGAAAGGGTTTCAGTACTTTGTTACGCTTTAATCCAGTGCGTTCATTAGCACTACTATTTGTAGAGTATTTTTACTTTTCTTATTTCTGATTTCAAACTTGCATTTATTTCTAGCACCTGCTGACAATCATAGCACCTGCAGATTTATCACTGACATACAATTGTATTTACCAGAACAATGTATGGCTTCAGTAAATACTGTGTCTAAGGGCTGCAAGTCACATGGACCCCACTTACTATGAGTAACTGAACTAAATATAAGGGAATTTTTGTGCTATTGTTCATCTATGCTTTCGTTTCTCGTCTTCTGATCTGCCGCTCTTCTCCCCATTTTCACCACCACATTCTATCCCTTCTAATTTCTTTTCCTCCACATCAGTGTTCTGCGCTGTAGCTTGTCACGTTCAGCTTGGCATAGTTTTTCAGAACTCCTCAGGGGCCTCAACTGCGCTGGAGTGGAGCCGTATTCAGAGGTATTCCTTTCATGGATGTCCTTAGCACTGCAGGGATGCAAGTTCCCTGCCTCCCTGAACACTGCAGTACAAGTATGACACAGGCTCACAAAAACACTACTTCAAAGGCATCTCAGGAGACCCGTTAACCGAAGAAAGGTTAGAGACGTGAACTGTTCTGTCGCAGGGAATTTCAATGCATAGGTTCTCCAGGGACTCAAATAAAAGCATTGATAAATGGTAGCCACTAGATTCCATCAGCTGCTGCTGTCTCTTTCCTCCTCTTAGCTGCTCTTGTGCTCTACTTCTGTATTACAGAAAGTTAATTACAGGTGGTCTGTATGTAAATGATCACATTAATTGACAGTGATTCATGTGGATTGGTTCTTTCATGTATCTTTGTGAAGCTTTATCAGATTGATAGCAATTCCTGTGTCCAGTTTTGGTGATAAAGTACCCGGAGGAAAGTTATGACTGCTAGAAACTTTGTAGTGATTTGTGCTGAGTCAGTTGTTTTATTTTTCTCTGTAAAGGACATAGATGATGAATTCTGCAGAATGGTTTATCTGTGATTTTGGAGTTATATGGTGCTGTACAGATCCCTGAGAACAGTCTCTTCCAGTGGTTCATATTCTTCATGGTTCATTTATCAAACTGTGGAAGAACAAAAGGCAGCCAGGATCCCAACTCTGATAGCTAGAATTACTTTCTAATTTGAATTAGTCTAGCAATTGAAAAACAACACAGTAACTGATGAATTATTTTGATAGAAAGCTCTGCAGTGTCAGCATTTGCATTGGGCCCCAGCACTATGGGTGAGGCTGTCCCTTGCTGGTCACTCCAAGCAGCTATGAAATTCACAGAGATACTCAAGGCCATTCCAGGCTCTTGCTAACTTCCAGTGAACCTCTTGATTCATTCTGATGGTTCTAAGGCTATTATTGAAGCTTTTACTCTTTAAGAATACAACATTTCTTAGTCAAATACAGAAACATGCATAAAGTATTTCAGCTAGCAGGAGAATAAACTAAGATTAAAAAATAAGTGTTCCTAAAACTGATGAGGCTGCCACCTTTTATACTTAAACAAGGAGGCTGGACTGAAATTTAATAGTTTTGTGTTAATATTGCTCTAAAAGGAAGAGGATAGATAGAATTCAAAGGATCTTTCTTTTCAGTCTTAGTAACTGGACAAGAAACAGGATGTGTAAAGATCTTGAGGTGAGAGCTTTGATAGACTCTTATTTTCTAGAAGATACTAGGTAGTTGGGAGCAAAAGCCCTCAAACTTAAATTTTAGCATAAGTAACATAAAAGAAGGTATTAATCAGATAAAATGTCCACTGAGAAGGTTGCGGCTGAAGAATGCCATACCAGGCAGTCTCCATCAGGTTTGACATCGAATTTGTTTTTAGCACTAGCAAAGTAAATCTTCTTTGTTCTTCTCAAAGTTATTGCCTGTAGATAGCTGGATTGTTCATGTAGCCTTTATGTTTTGCTGTTTTTGGAAGGGATCATAGGGGCTGGATTTCAGTTACTGATCGCTGATATGCTATGCTGTCATCAAATAAAACTTGCTCATTGTCTGTGCAGTGAAACATCTGTGCATTTGTGAAAATTAAATACAGCTTTGAATTGAGGATGGAATAGTGAGTTTCTCTCTGTATACTTCCAGCCCCACAAAACTGCCAGATTAAGATGCCTTATAGATGTCTGCAGAAATCATGCCATCTTGGTGGTAAAGCTACTGTGTTTGAACCAGATCAGGTAGGAGAGACTGTTATTTTGAAGTAGGTTATAGTGCTGGTTTGTCTTGCTGGTGGATAGTAAAATATGCATTGACGTCAGAACTGGCTGATCAGCATTCAGTTCATGAAGTGGGTCAGGTTTGTTTCTAACACACTCATACCTTTCCTTTATCAGTACCTCTCTCCCAATTATCTCCTTTGCTCATATTACTGTTCTAACAAAAGATCCATGTAGTGGTCTGAAGCCAGTTAGATTGAATTCTGTTGGTAATTTTAGAAGAATGGATTAATTATAGCTCTGAAGCTAGTATCCCTTCTAAAGGATTTTTAGGGGTACAAATTAGAGACTACCTCATATTGCTAGATGCACAGCAGAAGTTGCAGTGGCTCTGTCAGGGAGCTTCCATTTCTCAAATTGCAAACAGGTCTGAAATCTTAGTCTGTTTCCATTTTTAACAGGAAAACAGATTCCATTTAAATGATGTATGTTCAAAAAATTATGCCTTCTAAATTCAAGATTATTCTAAAGAAGGTAATGAGATTGAGAAACAAAATACCGCAAAAGTTGTGAGCCAATATTTGCAGATTGCACAAACACAGAGTTTATTCAACTGAACACAATGCTGCAAATGATCGTTTTTTTTTTAACATGCAGATTCAGGCAAATGTTAAGAAGATAAAGATCATCCCATTATATAATTTCAGTCCTCTGGTAACAAGTCCAGTTTCAGTCCTTTTAGGATTCAGTGGCTGGCATATGTTTTTTTGAGGGCTGGCACATTTTTCCCTTAAACATCAGTAATGTTCTTAAAATCCGTTTCTCTGGAAATCTTAACCATGTTCTTAGGTTAAAAACAATTACCTTTGATCCAGAATAATTATGGTAGATCAGCAATTGCAAAGTAGAAAGAAGGTGGAGGGGGAAGAGAGAGAATGAGAATACTAGTGATTGTTTTGTGCTTAATTGAATCCTGGCCATTCTAACACTCCAAAAAGTGGGACAACTAAACTGACAGTGCAATAATTAAAAATTGAGGAAGCCCAATGGACCAAGCATCCAGTATCCTATCTAAATCCTGAACTTTTTCTTTGAAATGGTTTTCATGGATGCCATTAATTCTTGGGTTCTTAAGAAATGGTTTAACATCATTTGAAGACACAAGTGTAGAAAGCATAATGGAAACAAAAAGAGGTAACCATAATAATTTATGTACCCTAACAAATAATGCTGATCTCCCTGCACAGGTAATTACTTTGTCCAACAATAGAATATAATTGGATTTCTAAAGATAAGAGCAGATTGCTGAAATATGCACAGTTTTTAAGTCCTATGTTACATGAAAAAGTCCAGTATGAATTAGTAGGTACCTGGCTCTTATTGTGCTTTGTATTGTCAATGCATGCTATTTTTTTAGCAGAAATTCATAACTGCAGGATACTGGTGTTCCTTGCCCATGAAAAAGGGAAGAAATTGAAGTTTTAGAACTGCAGATCAGAGACAGAATGAAGGAACCATTTTCCAGGTTTATAAGACACATACTCCTAGACAAAGCACACAGACTCATGTGGAATTTCGTACTGGGTCAGATCCATCTAGCAGTGATAAGGAGAGTATACCAGGCTGGCCATTTTCTGCAGCCTATTCCCCTTGTGCTCATCCCTACTCCCAAACCCCAGCAGCCAGTATTGCATTGGTGCTTATACAGAGTGCATCCTTGGCTACTCCTTCTAGTATCAATTTATAGACCTTTCATTCATGGATTTGCCTAATAAAACTTAATCGTCTATGCTGTCACAAGACCATCAGATGCAAGCCAATTGCTGCTGTTCCACCCAGTCAAGCACTGTCTCGACAGCATAAGTTTTGTAATTCTATTGCTTAGATAGGGAGCAAGAGCCTTGCAAGGATCATGCCGTTCAGTTCTAAGATGTCCTTGCTCTTCAGCTACTTTTGGTAACCATAAATAAAACTATTATGTGTTAAAGGTAATAGTACAAAATCAAAAATCCTAATTGTAACATAAACCTGAAGCTCCTCTTGTATTGAGCAGTCATACTTAAAGACTCTGTTCTGTCTTTTGCTGTTCAGATTTGTTCATGTTTCTTTTTGAAGCAGCTTCCATGTGTCCCTGTTCACCAAATAGCTAATTTAAATCCAGTCTGGATAGGCAAAGAGTTTCACCTTCTTAGGAATTGAAATCTTGTGTATTTCCAAGCAGGTCATGCTTTCTATAGCTGTGCTTACAAATATACATATATATATTTGTGAATCTGATACAAAGATTTATGAGGGTGGCACCTGAGTAGGAGCTGCAGTTCAGAGATAAAGATTGATATTTATCTGCAGTACTAAGAGGATGTTGAAAATCTGACAAATTCAAGATAAGTGAAGGGAGAGATCAGATTTAATGACACCTACACAGATGGCAAAATGCTTCTGAGAGAAGAAATTGCTTCATGTCTCCTGAAGTATTGTCAAGGTTGCCAAGCCAATTATGTGTGAAGAAAAGTCTCCTTAAAGAGAATAAAAAAATTCACAACAGAAGTCTAGCTGTGATAGGAAAAAGGCAGGTGACATACAGCGATTGGGGTTTTTTGGTAGAAGATTTTGTTGTTTCCCCCTCTGTTATTACAGCTGCAGTTGTTTCAGAACTGAAGGAGGATGTAAAAGGAAGGATAGCATGAATGTTATATTCAGTGTTTCCTATGTAGATTTGGAATCTGAGCTGGCCTTGGCCATTTGCACCTCCAGAGTATGGTGACGTGCCAGGATGCCATTGCGTAACTGTTCATGCAACTGTCAGGCATTCTGTGTGCTTGCAGAGCATGACACTGTTATGGATCTCGTGTGTGGTCTGACCTTCAAATAGTCTTTCTGGCATTGTAGCCTTCTTACTGATAGGCAGTGGGGCTCTTCTTTAATTATGGACAAGTCCCAAAAGTTCGTTGCTGTGAGATTGGGTATCTGATTTTCTGACTTTGAGCTAATACACTGACCTTGGACTGATGTTGGAGATTTAACCTCTTGAGGGTTCCACCTGTACCAGATATTTACAGTAGTGTAAGATGTTCTCTTGTAACAAAGTATGTTAATTATCTGGAATACAATATTAATTCATGGACATTGGGTTCAAGGGGTAGAATGAAGCTTAAATATTTGTCTGTCTTTTAAGTTTCCAGTCTGATTGTTGACAATGCAAAAATAGATGAGGGATAAGAGTATCACGTGTCATCACAAAAATGACGGCTCATCATTAGCAGTCAGCACACAGATACATAAATCTCTTAGGAGCTAGAGTGATTGTAGATCTGATTTAATCAATCACTGTTTCCAGCAAACTCAATCATTTGTATTTGAACTAGAGTTTATTTTTTTAAAATCCTCAAATTTTTAGTCAGATTTTTAAAGTAGTCAATCCACCAAATACTACTATGCTGTCCTAGAAGATGATTCTAAATCAAATCCGTTAAGATAAATCATGACATACAACAGTTTCGAAGTTATTTATGCCCCAGAGCCCCTTTACCAAGCAGTTTGCTTAAGTCCGAAGGCTCTGATCATCATCTTTCTTCAGTATATTCTCATGAATTGTTTCTTCCAAACCGAAGCCACGGGCTGCAGCTCATTTGTCACTAGGATCACTTTAGCAGATTTGATGTCAGATAAGCTCTGTAGTTCTAGTCTTGAATGGAGGATGACAAGGCTATCTAATGACCAAATCAGCTTTCCTAGAACAGAGATTTACTTGTTCAGAACAAAAGCATTTTGCGGAGGAAGAAAAAAAGGATGCAAGGATGTAAGAGATGTATCTATTCCTGCTTTGTGTGAATGCAAATAATGGGCATGGTTAGTTTGAGATGAGAAGTGAAAAGGATTAATCCTACAACTGTGGGTGACACTGAAGGGCTCCATGGATTGAATTACTGTAAGCAGATCTTATTCATGGAGTGTTACGGACCTGAATCTTTACAGAATTTTTGTTGTAGAGGGATTGGCATGCCAAGTTTCTACTGACTTTAACATGTTGCTATTATTGTTAGCCCTTTATAATGACCTTGCAAATCCCATCCCACAGGCATTCTGAACCTTCCAGAAAAGAGCAGGAATATTCTATTCCATATTCTCTCTGCTGCATATTGGAAGTGGGTGTCCCAGAATTACTCCCGTGATTAGGCTTTATCTGCACACAAGGGTTCCTGCAGCAAATGGTGCAGTTAGTAGTGTTCATGCAATTGTCAGCTGTCTCTGGGAATATGTCCTGTGTAGCTGCACTTAGGCACTTTGGGATCACTTCCAGGACAGATAAAGATCGAATACTTTTTTTGTGCAAGGGGAATTATGAGAATGGCTTGGGAGTTACTGGCACCAGAGAGATTTAGCTCTTGTCATCACAGCAGTTACTGGACTTTACCTGGAGTGTACAAGGAGCCAGTGCACCTGCCCATCTGTCTGTGAAGCAAGACTGAGTTTTCAGAGTACCTACAGATCCAAATTAGAGGTTTTCCTGGGTGGATAACTGCAGGGTTAGTGCAGCCTGGGAAGAGTTTTTGACAGCCCAGTATGGAATGATCTGTAATGGGCTCAGCCCCTGGCCTAGTTTCTTTAAGGGGTCTAGACAAATTAAGAGCAGTCTTTTGGCAGCTTTGCGTTAGACCTAGAAGTTTCAGGTGTGTGGTCAGGTAGTTGAAAGACCATTTTCCTATGTTTTCAACACAATTTTGCTGCTGCTGATAATTAAGCCAGTATCTTTATCATCCAATCATGGACTAGGCTGATAGGAGTATCCTGCTTATTTTTAGACTTGATCTCTTATGATAGCAAATTCAGAAATCTCTGTAGTAAGATTTCACAGAATGACTAGTTTATTTAAAAGAAAAGGCAATTTCTGATCAGTTGTTGAGACATGATGAATTATGTGCAGAGTATTGGACTGTATAGTTAAAACTGAGGGAAAAACACGTAAGGCCAATGTTTACGAAAGGAAATGAGACTTAGCGCTTCCCCTTATAGCCTGATGTATTTGGGTCACTGGACTGAGATGTGCCCAGAGCATGTGATGTACATTAAAGATGGCAGAAAGTTTACAGCAGAATTACAGCATCGAATTTCAGGCTGTGGAAATGTTGAGACAAAAGGTTTCAGCAGAGAGTGACTGGTTTCTATTTGCTGTTTAGAGAATATCCAGGCACTTCAGTTATGCTTGGCCCTGGCCTGGTTCAGTCACTGATTTGTTACTTGAATTTGGGCTAGTCTATTAATTTCTCTGTTCCACTGTCCTCACCTGTAAAACTGATATGCTGTTTCACACCCTAAAACCCCTGATAAGAGAGACAAATTCCATGATCAATACCTTGAAATTCCTAAATACAAAGAGCTGCTTTATGCATGTTGCAAAATATTTTTAAAGATGCATTTTTTTGTGGAAGGACACCACTGAGAACCAGTCTAAGTGAGGTTAGACACTTATATTGCTGTATCTAGCTGTTCCTTCAAGATTACCACAAGTGAGGACAGAATGACATTGATTGTGTGTGTATAACTGTGGCTGATCTACAGTTACCAGTTGCTTACCTGAATCAAATGGACCACCAACACAAGGTATGTAAAAAAGGCCAGTTTGTATTATGAATGCCCCCAGTAATATTGCTGCTAAATGGAATAGTGACTGTTTTTATTATTTTACAATGCATGTTACGCACTGTAGAGATTTCCATACTGAGAGCTGAATGGTTGCATAGTCTTGATTCTCTATTGTTCCTAATTAGTGCATTTCATTAAAGACAACTAAAAATATCTGCTTATATTAGTGATACTGTTTAACACAATGGAGAGTCATCAATGCGATGCAGTAAGGAAGCAGAGGTGAGGAAGGTATTAAATAGATAGTCTTTGTAATAAGAATTAACCAGTGGTACACAAAGACTTGGAATCTCTTTCTAAGTCTTGTAGATTTCTTCTTGAAATCTTTAGTGACCTCACAGTTAAAAGAATTAATGAAAACAGCCAAAAGGCTTATGAGATGATGCTGTTTGTGTATGTTTCCCAGATAACTTTTGAATCTGTTGCTTTCCTGTTTGACAAATTTGACAAAGAGCAGGAACCTCAAAAGCCAAAAACATTTCTGCAGGTTCATGTATAGGTGTTAAAGCAGTGGGTGGTAYGTCTTACCTGTGGAAACAGTTGCAGAAGCAGCCGCAGAAACGATCAGAGGTATGGAACACCTCTCCTGTGAGGACAGGCTGAGAGAGTTGGGGTTATTCAGCCTGGAGAAGAGAAAGCTCCGGGGAGAGCTTATTGCGGCCTTCCAATACTTACAAAAAAGATGGGGACAAACTTTGTAGCAGGGCCTGTTGCAACAGGACAAGGGGGAATGGTTTTAAACAAAAAGAGGGTAGATTTAGACTAGATATAAGGAAGAAATTTTTTATAATGAAGGTGGTGAAACACTGGCACAGGTTGCCCAGAGAGGTGGTAGATGCCCCATCCCTGGRAACATTCAAGGTCAGGCTGGACGGGGCTCTGAGCAACCTGATCTAGTTGAAGATGTCCCTGCCCATGGCAGGGGGGTTGGACTAGATGACCTTTAAAGGTCCCTTCCCATCCAAACTATTCTGTGATTCTATGATTCTATACCTTATTACAAGCAAAGGAAAATCTTAGAAGACAGAAGCAAAAAATGCTCTAAAAGCCTCTTCAGTTCTGGTGTTCCCAAAACTACTTCTTCCGCCTATGTTCATTTTTGATGTATGTTGCAGGAAGAGTTCTATTAAAAGAACTGCTGGAGGTCTTGTGTCCTTCTGTTAGGAAAGCAACCAAATACCTTTACTGTTAAGCTCAGTGTAAGTAGTCCAATTCAATTTCTGTACTGCTTCTCTAAAACAACTCCAGGTTAACTTTATCTAAGCCTGGTAAGTTTTTGTTTAATATCTCTGTATTGCTTTGATTCTGAGGGTTCTCTAGTGGTTTTACAGCTCATGATGTATGATGAGAGAGCCAGGCTCTTTCCTCTGAGTAACACGACCTATACAAATAGAAGTAAATGGAGTGGTACCAGCAGTGCATGTACTGTGTCTGCTAACCAGAGTGTTTATCAGTCTTGCTATCTGCTGATCAGCGCCACGTTGTATTAACATACCTCTGAGGTATTCAGCACTTCATAGTACTAAATCAACAGCCTGATTACTGTTTATCAACACTGTTGACTTTCATAGAATTCCTCGAGTCACACCAGCATGCAGTATTACTCTGCAGGAGCCTGGTTAGCTACAAGGGTAAAAGCATTATCACCTTAATAAAAGAAGCACCTTCTGTAGCCTTCTACTGCATAGTTTGCTCCAGTGTGGATAAACGTGGCAGGGAACAGTTAAATCATGGTTCGCATAGGAGTAGACCAGTGACGAACATAAACAGTGTTGCTGTGCTTGACAGTCTTTGCATGTTACTTGCCAATGCTCCATTCTGTATTTCCTTCGGAGATACAGCTGACCAGTTAGGGAATTGAAGCCAGTTTGCCTGAAAGCCTTAAATCCAAAGAATATTTATCCCTGTTATCAGATCTCTCTCCTTGAGAACTTCTCCTTCTTTGCTTTAGTATTAACTGTGTTGTCACAGAGAACATACAGGGTGGCCTGCAACGCAAGTGGAATACAGGACTAAGCAGTACAAAGCTGTAATGCTGGGAGCAACAGGGAGGAATGTTGGCTCATTGAATTCCATGAGGAAAACTCCACTATACTTCAGTGGAGCAAATATTTTGATTCATGGTGTGAACAGGTGTACCCAAACACAGTGGTCCAGTGGCTTTTATTAAAAGCCTRATGAATAAGAGCCTTGTGTATTAATACTGAGGAGTGTCCTGTATTCAGAATGGGTATCTGCAGTGGATGTAGGAGGGACTATTAGGATTCTGGCAGGAAGAGTAAAGAATGCTAAAGCAAATGATGTATGAACTAAGCAAAGGGAGCAAGAGTGATGGCAGGATGTAAGAGGAGCTGGAGGATCTGGGCTGTGAAGAGCTCCGAAGACACTGGTAAGAGTGGAGTAGAAGGCAAGAGAGCTACAGATCAGAGCAYCAGGGAGTGGTAGCAGCCACCTGAAATTCTGCATTTTGAAAATAATCCATTTCATTTCAGTCATTAAGCTAGCTTCAGTGYATTTAGTATCTTCTGTGTTAAGTGGGAATTGAACTTGTAAGGCTGTAAGTTCTTGATAAGGTTAAAGGGATTCCGAGCTACTGAAACRCAGGAGAGATGATGACTGCTCTGCTCTTTGAGCTGGAAACAAGCACATTTGTGCCACAACACAACAGTATTAATGTTGTTTGCTGTATTCTAATTAAAAAAAAAAAAAATGCAACCTGGGAGAGCAGCAACAGGAGAAGCTAAAAAAAATTGCACCAGACTCTATCTGACTTCATGTCTCTATGCAATAGTGGCTGTCATTTTGCTTTTCACAATAGGATTATTACAAAYGGTGACTAATACTGAAGTCACATGGGACCCATGGCTGGTCCCATATTAAGCTGTAAAAAGAAACATTTAAAAGAACTGCTTAGTTGTGGAATGGTAAATTTCAGTTGTAGATTGAAAGGGCTGTAGACAATCCCAGTAGAAGAGTTTCCTTCCTAGCTAATGGCTTTGTATTTTCCAGTACTTGTTGCTTTTGGTAGAGTTCCTTCCTCCCATCTCTAAAGTGGATGCCTGTGTTGTCAAAATTTGTTGTGTATTCAAAGCTAGAGAGCGCCTAAAGAAAACTCAGGAAATCTCAGATCCAGTGCTGAATCTCKGATATCTCTTGGCAAGTAAATAAGCTCATATGTGTGCATGATTGTCAGTTTGTTGAATTTTAGTGATAGCTGTTTATAAACTTGGATTTAGCGAACYGGTGGAAGTTTACTCAAAACTCCTACAGGTTGTGAAGTTTTGCAGAGTGTTTTAATAATTATGTAGTTGTCATGAGAACAGCTGTATAGGACATTCAGTATCCCAATAAATATTTTCAGTGGGAGTACTGATAAAAGGATTTGTGATAGAGCATTTCATGAATGAAAGTGAGCTTTCAGGCCTAGTCCATGCATATAATTATTCTTTGTCATGCAACTGGAGTTTGGAGTGACTTTCGCCTTAATTTCTCAACAGATTTTGGATTTGGAAATTTCTATAAGAGTGGTGAGCCTCTGATGACATGGTGTGGAAGCCCACCATATGCAGCCCCAGAAGTCTTTGAAGGACAGCAATACGAGGGACCCCAGCTGGATATCTGGGTATCATTATTCTTTCTTTTAACTGGATTCAAGTCAACTTTTAGGAAGCTGGAACAAAGGARTAATCTCTGATTCTTCTTAAGCTGCAGACAAGCTGTTCCTCTTCAGCTTTATTTCTTGAGTGTCATAAAATGCGTCTTATCACTGAAAGGAATTTAAGTTACCTATCCAGGTGGCTATTAAATTACACTGTAGGTGTGTATTAGCCCACTAGAGGAAAAACTGTAGCTCCTCCAAAAGCTCTCCTGACTGAGTGCATGAACTTTGCTTTTTTCAGTGCATTTAGTATCTTCTGTGTTAAGTGGGAATTGAACTTGTAAGGCTGTAAGTTCTTGATAAGGTTAAAGGGATTCCRAGCTACTGAAACACAGGAGAGATGATGACTGCTCYGTTCTTTGAGCTGGAAACAAGCACATTTGTGCCACAAACATTTCTACTGCAGGCAGCTGCATGTTTTTGAATCAGTGTGTCTCCATGCGTACTACTCTAATGGAAGAGGATAGAGAGCRCAACCCACATTCTTATGCAGTGGAAAAGGGACTAAAATTGAACTGAAGAAGTTCCGTGCACCCTTCATGCATTGTCAGAGACTGCTTTTCATTCCTAATTTGGTTTTATTTGGGGTATTTTGTTTGTTTGTTTTTTAATTTTAGTACTCTGGTACTTACAATGACAGATTCATATCCTAAAGCAACCAGAGACAGTACAACTTGGCAATCTCTGCTCTGGCATCAGGTTTGCAGTGATAATATTGCACATACTATAACAACACAGGCACTGACATTTTGGTCAGAGCCTGTTACACAAACAGGGCAGTTCATGGAAAGTCACCTTTCAGCTGCTAATCTAATTTAAATTAATCTAATTGTATTAACAAATAAAAACTGATTTTAGATACATATATTTATGTGTATACATGTATCTATATACATACACATATATATGTCGCTAGCTAGATTAAAAAAAAAAGGCTACAGCCTTTCTGAACCTTTAGTAACTGGTAAACATACAGCAGACCTCAGCTATGCTTACTGTTTCAAGTAGCACAGGCACTGTTTGAATGTCAAAAGTGAAACTTTGGTAAATATTCTTTAAATATATAAGATCCTAAATCATTAACATAATCTGCCTGCCCACAAAGAGAAGTGCACATGTGTGTTTATATTTAAGATAAAATCATCTTCACTTCATCTTCTGAGATGAGTTAAGGATTCTGTATCTCTTTGCAACATCCAATCACAGAATACGTCTGCTGAAAGTGCTAAGCTTGCAGGAGGAATGCAACAATCCACAGTTCAGTTTTTGGCAGGTTAAGGAAGGAAGGAAGTGACTTTTTAAAATATATATATTTAATTTTAAAATCTCTTGTGTACTTACGGAGTTTTAAGGTGAATGTTGAATGCCTGCTTTTTCCCCTTGAGAAGTCCAGTGCTGTGGCTATCTATGCCAACTGATTGCCATGAGTGTCTGGTGTGGTTATTTCATCTAGTGTGGTGCTATATTTTTTTGGCATATACTGCAAGACTGTTTCCACTTGCAGTGCCAGTTAACTTGCATACTTTCAAAAATGAGTGTGCCAGTTGGAGGAGAGCTCTTGCCCAGATTGTCTCCTTTTGCTCATATTAAATAATCCCTCGTGCTCAGCACTGCACACAGCAGTGCAGAATTACTAGTTGGTGTTCCCTTGAAGCTGACTGTTCATGAAGTTATCAGTGTGCCTCTTACCCAGGCGTTTGCAGATTGGTAAATATAAAAGGTTACAGTTTCTTATGTTAAGGGGCTGCTGTTTGAGGTTTATTTTTGTTGGAACAACATTGAGATTAATAAAAAATATCGCCAATTCTCACCTGAAGTTGGGGCTCACTTTTCAGGTATCATTCAGTCATCTGCATGGAGCTTCCTGCTAGCAGCCAGTCTCTAACCCATTACACTTCATTTTACCTGCTTACCAGCACAAGGTACTGCAAGCCTAGCCATTTTGGGTTATCTGAGTGACCTTAACATTTAGGGATCTTCAGAAATCTAACTCCTTTTTGTATAAATTTCCTGTTTCTGCAGAACATAATTTTAATTTTTTCTGTGACAGGATTTGGATAGCCAACCTCAGAGAYTTTGCTTGTAGCTTGAAAAATGAAATGAATATTCTCTTTCTTACAGAGCATGGGTGTAGTTCTTTATGTTCTGGTTTGTGGAGCATTACCTTTTGATGGACCAACACTCCCCATACTGAGGCAACGAGTTCTTGAAGGAAGGTTCAGGATCCCTTATTTTATGTCAGAAGGTAACAATGTGTCCTCTTATGCTCTTGGTGTGGTAAATCTTGAGTAAATTCTACAATAATCTCTGTTGCAATACAGCAAAGGGTGGTGCATCTGCACACTAGATTGGTATGGGCAACTATTCATTTTGCAAAGAAACACAAATAAGCCTAGGTGAGCTGAATGCCTTTGCAGTTAGGCTGCTGCTAGGCAAACYAACCCATTTTTCCCTGCGCAACGCCTGGAGATTGCAGTGTGGCTGTGCCCCCGGGCAGGGAGAGAGTTGAATGGAAGCTGAAGGATCTCTCATCCTACTGTGAACAGAAATACGGGGATGCAGGGGGAGAGGCACATTTGTGTAGCAATTAGCTTTCGTCCTGCAAGGCCATATACGTTTTAATGTGGAAAGAAAATATGCTGAGAGCAATGTCACTGTCAAACCTAAGTTGTGGATTGGATGTTTCCTGGTTTTTGAYGCCGTCTGCTAAACAAAAGCAAAAAAGTGCACAGCCAGTTCATACGCCAGGTTCTCATTGTCATGTATCTGGCACTCCCACATGTGACTGAGATCCCTCTCCCTCACTTAATTGCCTCATCTGTTGGGTTTCGCTCGTCCTCATGCCTGTTCAGACAAGAACAAGTGGGTCCATTTTTAGACAGGGTTTGATGGTGTCCTTCAGCTTCCCTATATTAAAGGGTCCCTAAGCTAGATTACTTCAAAACAACCTTCCTGAATCAAATCCTCTTTTGATATACTTCCTGTGCTTTTTTTTAAAGAGAATTAAAATTTTGTTTTTCAGGCCTGTTGTTAAGGGTTCTGTGGTGTAAAACATTCTGGTCTTCCCCTTTTTCTTTCTGGTGTCACGTACTCCTGTGCAGCACCTCTGAACATAGCCACTACAGTGTAGCTGTAATGCGCTTGGTTGGTTTTAGCAATGCCATTATGGCACCATGGCAACCCCTCAGCTTCCTGGGCACATTTCGCGGCCGGCACTGAACTGTATTGTGTTTYTGTGACTTTGCTGACATAGGTATGCGAGCGAGATCCAGGTACCTTTGTGTGAGTTGCGATCATTGCTGTGACTGCAGTGTAGATYGGCTGTTTCACAGGCCGTTTGCTGCTCCCCTTGCTGATCACATGGTGATGCAGRGAGTGGGGAAGGGTGTGCCTCTTARCAAAACTGTAAAAGCAAGAGAGATAAACAGGAATAAATAGCCAGAAATCTCTCTCTAAACGATTTGTCATAACTACCTGAATGGACTGACTCATAGCAACTGTACTGTAGCCATATCACAGTCAGCTAGAAATACATGGCAGGTTGATAATCTCCCTTAAAGGAACTTACATTGACCTCCTATCATATACAAACTGCACGTTCATCCTTGTGCCCTCATCTTCCAAAAAACAACTGAGATCTGAAGAAAAATGTGATGGTTTTAATGCTGTCCAGCATGTAGTAGTCAGAAAGCAGCAGTGGTTTGGTGTGTTCAGAATTATTCTGGCACCTAAAGCTACTGATTGTGCTTTGGTCCTGGAATTAAAACAGATAAACCTGCAGACCCCCTGGCTACTATTCACAGCCACAGAGACATTATTTTTACCTTTGTTTTTGTGACCACTGGGGTGGAAATAAAAAAAAAAAAATCCAGACACTAACCCTGTTTTTGCCAATCCCTTGTTTTATGAGCCTGGACAAGCAATTTCAAACTGTGCTGGAGAAGGATGCTAATTACTCCCCAGCACACTTCACAGAGGTTGTTTGAAGCTGTATCAGTTAATGTTAGCACTGTACTTAGAACAGCACAAGCAGCTTCAAAGAGGTATTAAATATTGCTATTACCCTCATGTAGGAGCTAAATATTACTGTTACCCTCATGTGTAGAAGGAATGGCACTGTTAGCCATACCATGCATTTTGAAGAAGTTGGGGTTTTGTCCTTCTTAATGTGACTTTTAATCTTGTTTTGAGAGATTGTTTTAGCTTTCAGGAAATGTATTTAGCACAGAAGTTAGGTAGAAGTAAAGCAGTTTCCTGTTTTCATGCTCTGTATTGGTAGGTCTCAGGTGAATATATACAAGTACCACTTAGCAGATTGGTAATGTTTTTCTCCCAACAGAGTGTGAACATCTGATTAGAAGAATGTTGGTCCTAGACCCATCCAAACGGTTAACTATTGCTCAGATTAAGGAGCACAAGTGGATGCTTATCGAAGTTCCTGCACAGAGACCTATTCTTTATCCACCAGGAGAGGAGAATGAGCCTTCCATCGGAGAGTATAATGAGCAGGTCTTACGGTTAATGCACAGCCTTGGAATAGACCAACAGAAAACGATTGAGGTAAAATAGACTCAAACAGTATTTGTCCGTGGGGGGAAAGTCTCCTGTTTTGTTTTTATGACTAGAACTTACTACCTGAGTTGCTTGCAACATTCTTAATCCCAACGATTAGAGGGGGAAGAAAACCCAAAACTGGTGGTATATTTTACCTGGTCAGACCCTAGCAAGGGCTGACATTTTAAACACGCTGTGCTGCTGCCTCCCTGTCCTACTGATGTCTCAGTCTGCCAGCAGACTGATCAGGAAGAGGAGAGACATCCCTCCAGAAACCTTCCTAAAGTTCATCCCTAGTGGAGATAAGGTGTCTATGTTATGCAAACTGCAGGCAAAACATTGTACAGTAGGCCCACAGACGACTTCACCTGTGTGCCTTATGCTGGCTGGCCACAGCCAGCTATTCCAGTCTGAGGCATCCTTTGCCCGTAGAGGAATACATGTCAACGAAAAGGCAGCACCGTGAGAGAAAGGATACTCCTCTGTGTCAGAAATCCAAATTAGAACCCATGGAAAAGAATAAAGTGTTCTGGTCTTTCAGTGTATTAACTATTTAATTTAAACAAGCAGATGTTTCAAAAAATTTGATGTTGCAATTGCTTTAAGCTAGAGGACCCATAGAAATATAGCGTGCAGTATGTAAAAAATGGTAGCCCAATAGGGCTGCCTGTTACAATGGTGATACTTGCTGCTGCTTACAATTGGTCATTTCTAGAGATTTGTTTGTTAGCCAAGTTGATTCTTAAGCACAGAAGTAAAATAAAGGAGCCATGTTAGGTTCCACACTGTTAGATTTCCTGGGTGGGGTTGGATAAATCATTACTTGTCAAATGGACAGAGAGGAGGGGAAATCAGAATTGAAAGTAATTCATTTTGAGCTTCTGAAAGGGTGGAAAATGAAATTCAAAAAGGAGCATAAAAGCAGTAAGCAGTTGAATGTCCAATCCCAAGTCACGCTTCTTACCAAACATAAATGCCAAGACTCTCTATGGAGTTAACACAATAATTTCTTTTAGGATGGTTGATACTTTAAACCATTGTGGAGGTTGGCAGTTTAAATACTTTCTGCTAGAAGAGGCTAGTTTCTCTACATTGCAAAGGCTCAGTTCCCCATTGCTTCTAGTGACTTGGAACGGCCAATATATTCAGGAGGTCTTGGACCTCAGTCCCTTCTCCAGGTTCAAATCTTTGAGGGTTCAGAGCAGCACCTGAACGTTAGCTACAAGTACTGTTGCAGCCCAGAACATACAAACTCCTGTGAGCTTGCCACTAAACTAAGGTTGATGCTTTTCTTTGCCTGGGACTCTGGTCTGAAACTTTCTCAATTCAGAACATTTGCCTACCCCACTGCCTCTTAACTATTTTTTTTTTCCTAGATGACAATCCTTTCTTCTTCCTGGTCTTGTAGAACATAAAAGATAATGTATATTTGGCTGCACCCACACTTTGTGCTTCTCTTTTTCAGTCTCTGCAGAACAAGAGTTATAACCACTTTGCTGCTATTTATTACTTGTTAGTGGAAAGACTCAAATCACATCGGAGTAGCTTCCCTGTGGAACAGAGACTTGATGCTCGTCAGCGTCGGCCAAGCACCATCGCTGAGCAGACAGTAGCCAAGGTAAGGTCTCATTCCTAGCAGATGTGGGCTTAAGGCTGTGCAAGACATTCTTCTCTTTCACTTAGAATCCATTGCTATTTTCTGATTTCTATAGTATGTAGACTTGCAGATTCATTTTGGAAAGACTTTTTTGCATTTGCCTCCTGTCAGAACTGTATGATGACAAATCAGTTGTCTGGCATGCCTCCTACAACTGCTCCTGCTGCCTCCTCCCCACCCCCACTGCACACCCCACACCCCCCCCCCCCAAAAAAAAAAAAAAAAAAGGGTTTGGAGAGGACTGGAAAAGTTTTAAATGAGAAAGGGAAGTTGACTGCACTCTGAAGCCCAAAATGCAATGGGTATCTGCGTGGTTTAACCTTAACTCCCAGTTTATTTCCCAGTTAAAGTACTGTGCTTGTGCTTCTAATTGGAACACTTCCATTTTTGAGAATTTCAAACCTTTTGCTGGGAAGTTATGGGTTAAAGTGTTAGAGAAATACTGTTTCTGGAGACTGTGCAACACTTGGAGTATCTTTAATGTGATTGACAAACGAGCTGTTGAATTTATGGAGGGCTGTGCTAGCATGGGGGCTAAAAGCATGCAGGCTCTACTTAGTGTTATAAAGATAGTCACTCTAAAGGGACCTATTGAAAATCAAATTACTTTCTCCCCTGGTGTTCTCTAGATACCCTTTCTGTCTCCCATGAAGCGTGGCAGAGAATAGTAAAGAGGTACTCAAAAGAAAATATTAGGATCAACCTATCAGGTTAAGATGCCAATTCATTGTGGTATCTTAAGTACCTGATAAAAATGTCATTGTCATGAGACTCTTAATGGCTAAAGACTCAGAGATTTGTTCCTAAATAATGTCATTTCTTATAAGATTTGCACCACTTTCTCCTCTGTGACCCAGCAAGAGTCCAGTTTCATGGAAGGCTTCACAGCACAGCTGCAAAACCTCTATGTGCATAGAACCAATGTGATGACTGACTAATTGATTTAAGTCTTAAGGATGTCACATGTATTTTATCAAGAGCAATTCTGGGTGCTCCTTACATCTGATGCCAGCCCTTCCATTGCAGAAGGCTGTCCACTTACTATCCTTTCTAATTATACTGACTGATTCAGCACAGGCTCTAAGGCTATTCAGTCTGCTTCTTCCCTAGTAATTTTCTTCAGAAAGAAAGGTCATGTACAGTTTACCGTGTCTTATTCCAATAATTCTCAGATTTTTTTTACATGTTCTTTTGTTTCATTAAGATACACAGACATTGTACAGCTTTGGATTTCTATTAATGCATAACTGGAAACATGAAAGACTTGGCCTAAGATGATTCAGATTTATCGTGGTCTCAAGTAAATATTCTCTCAAGTTCACAGCCTCCTAGGTACTGTATTGCTTCTGTATAGAACGAGTGCCCAGACTCCACTTCCAGGAGAAATCACAACCATGCTGCTCCTTTTTTGCTTGAGGCAGCAAGACACTATTTGGTTTTGGATTCTGTTGAAATGAAAGCCAAATCGCTTCAGCTATGAAAACATAGGTCCAGGAATAATATGGCTGACAAAGATTAAAACCAGCTATTTTCTTAGCTAGTAGTTCTAACGATAGAAAGACACAGTATTCAAAAGCAGATTATTAATTATAAGATGTATTAAAAGCAGGTGGAGCCAGAGGAACAAGGAGGAAGAAGAAACCTCCTAGAAGATAGTTCCTTATTGTACTAAATTCCTGTACTTTATAGCCATATTACCACGTTTTCATCAGGACTGAAAGCAATCTTGCAGTTATCCTGAGTAACAAGATAATTTGTTTTCACACACGGTGGCACCACAGGCTCCTGTATAAGGCTGCTTGTTTCCTTTTGGACAGGCAAGTTGCGTGGATACCGCACTTCAGGAAATTAAGGTTAAGAAACAGTGAAAACCACTGTTTTCCTAGTTGTGCCATGCTTGCATTCCCTGAGGCACACCTCTCCCTTCAGCAGTTCTCCATCTGTTAAAATATCTTATTTCAGATCCAGCCTGCTCTATTCTTTCTCATTCTTTTTCCTACAGGAATCAGTGCATGTTAGAAAAGTCATTGAAACTAGCCCTATGCCTCATGCTAACATTAAGGGGTTTTGTACTGAATATAAAAAGGAATTCTAGCATGTCAGAAGTTGGAGGGCACCAAAGGGTCCCAAACACTGTTTTTACTGCTAGTAAGTGCTCAGCTTCAATAAGTAACTAGCTTAATGACATTTGGGGTTTGTGTGTTTTGGGGTGGTGATGCTTTTTTTAAAGTCTAAAGACTAAGAAAGTAATTCATCAAGAATGAGGAAATAAATCTTATACTTTTCCTGCTTTGGAAATGGGCTAGGTATTGTTTATTTTTAATTTGTGACTTTGTATGTTGTTTTCTACCTAAAATTGTTCCGGTTTTGGAGTTCTTAAAATCTCTTTTAGGCACAAGCTGTGGTAACCTCAGTTAACTTGCATTCAC
The DNA here is from genome assembly GCA_030449065.1 of Oceanodroma leucorhoa. Classification (NCBI taxonomy): domain Eukaryota; kingdom Metazoa; phylum Chordata; class Aves; order Procellariiformes; genus Oceanodroma; species Oceanodroma leucorhoa. The sequence continues at coordinate 5,780,506 of JASVER010000066.1, forward strand.
AAAATGCAAGGTTGTTGCAGTCTCCAGGTCTTTCCTCAGCTTCAGGAGCAGAAGCCTTTTCATTCCCTCCATCCAACTGCCAGGGAGAGACAGCATTTATGGAAGAAGAAAGAGTTGAGACACCAAAGGTACAGCTTAAAATCACCCTACTGTTTTGTCAAAAATCATTAAGGCTAAAAAAGATTGTTGCCTATTAAAAGCAGAGCTAGTGGTAGTAGCTGTAGGTTCATCATCCTAGCACAAAGCACTGTGGAGTCAGGGCCAGAGCATGTGCTAATCCAAACTAATGTCACTTCATTGACCTTAGTACGCCTCTGGTGTCTTGACACTTGCAGGTAGCTGAGCCAGAGAACCCTGCTGCTTCTCTCTGCTTTCAGTAGCCTTTTCATCAAAGACCCGACGTTCTCAACCTGCTCCCGAGCACTTACTCTTAAGCATATGCTGTCCCCAAAACTCTGGTCTCCAGCAAGTTCTCATTCCTGGGTAACCTCTCAGGGTAGACAGCAAGTCATACACAAAAACCTTTAGTATCCAAACACTTGATTTGTATGTTTCTTGTACTAKCTGGACAAAACACATTGTGCCTGTTTCCCTAAATTTAAGTATTCTCTGAGTGTCAGAGTTCTAGGTATTCCAGATTCTTTTTCTACTTCTCTCTTGCATGTAACTTTCAACAGCTGTGTCTTTCTTTTTTTTTTTTTTTGGATCACTAATCTGCCTCTTGTGTTTTTTGCTTACATTCCAATCTTACCATGCTGTTATTTGTAAAAGAAAAATCAACCTACAAAAGTGGGGTTTTTTTTTCTTCTTCTCAAATGTATCTTTAAGAGCCCTGAAGACTGTCATATATAACTTCTAATACAAAGAGTTCACTGCTGAGTATCTAGAGTAACCTGCTCAGCTACTCTTCCAAGAATTCAGACAAATGAGAACAGGAAGGTATAATGGAACCTTAACCATAAGCTTCCGTTGCCAGCTAAAGCAATTAAAATACCATGCACTTAAAATTCCGTATCTCTGCCAATTTCATAATAAGCCAGCCAAGAGTTACATTTTTGTTAATTTTTTGTTGAATGGTAAATAGCCAGCAGGACCTTCTGACTGACAAAAAATATTAGAACTGCAGCATCTCAAATAGGTTGCAGCAGTTCTCAGCTAGGACATTTCTGTAACTAGGAATTCTTGTAAAATCTTCACTGGAGACCATGGAAAATTGCAGCTCCTTCTAATGGGTTTTGTTTCCTGTAATCAGACTGGAAGACTTTGTATAGGCTTTCCACACCTCCACAGGTAACAGACTTAACTGAACTCAACTAATAGGATGTGATGGCTCCACAGCCTTACAAATGCATGTATGTACAGCTTAACTCTCTGAAGGGAGCTACAGTCTGATCCATTTTGCCATGCAACTTTGAGGTCTGTGACAATACTCTCCAGGGTAGCAAAGACTAAGTGAAATACTTGGGAGTTAGCAGTTAGAGCTTTTGTGAGGTAGGGAGTATAGCTTAAAAGAATTACATTTATGAAGTATATTATTATTGTAATGAAACTTTTGTTGTTCTCCCTCATATCACATCACATTATAACTTTAATTTCAGCATATTGTATTTTGCCTGGTGCCAGCTAGGGGTTTGACTTCATGCTTGCCATTTTGAAGCTTTTATTGCTCACTTACTGGTTAGTTACCAACACTAAAAGTGTGGCCCTGGTTCTCATCACTGTTTTAAGTAACTCCTTGGGTGGTCTCTTACAGCTGGAAAGCAAAAAGGAGTTCAAAGACATTTTGAACTTAATTTCAAACTTTATTTTGCATCCCCCTTTACTTTTATAGATGCAGTTTGGCTGAAGTAGACCAACAAATGGTAACTACAGTGAGGTGTCAAATCACAATTGACTTGGGAAYATTCAGTGTCTTAAGTATTATAGAACATGTCTGCTAAAGACTTCCAAGCTCTGATCCATGTGCCATGGTAAACTGCAGAGAACCAACTGCCCACATGGTATTGGTTCTCTTTTTCCTTTCCAGCAGTTCATTAAATAGTCTTCCCAGTGCTTTTGCTGCCAGATCAGTATTTGAGTGGGAAAGTCATAAATGGAAAGCAAGGTGTGCAAGAAATTAAGCTTAAAGATATAATCCATTAAATTAAAATAGAGGCAGCATACCCAGAATTTTCCTGTGCAAGCATCATCATTTTACTGATGCTCAAAATATTTATAGCTATTTCTTGATACTGCTTTAAATATTTTTCTAGAGTACTAGCATCTAGTCTGCTTCCAAGACCATTTGTTAACAGCTACTGTTAATGCAGGGAAGCTTCTTTTCTAAACACACTTGTTTTCAAAATACCGAAGAACTTTGAAGAAAATTCAGGAATGGTTCATTGACAGTTTTACATAAAATCACCCATAGCAGTGCCAGGTTTTATGCTAAATGAATGTGTTGTTTCATCCATATTTTACCCAACCTGATCCTACCAAAACAGTAGGAGTGACTTGTGCAACAGGACACTAATTAGAGCTTCTAAGGTATTACAGAGCAGAATACCCACCCCAAAACTGCATGACGCACAGGCCATGGTCCTCAAAACCCAAGTAGTTGCATATGGCCAAGAATTAGTTAAGGATTTGGGACAAACTGATTTGGAGAATAAAAACAGAATTAAAATCCTAGGAGTATTTTAGGTTGGAAAGGTACCTCTAAAGGCCCTCTAGTCCAATCTCCTGCTAAAAGCAGGTCTAACTTCAAAGCTAGATGAGGTTTCTCAGGGCCTTACCAAGTTGAGTGAATCCAAGGAGGGGGATTCCACAGCCTCTCTAGGCAACCTTTGTTTGCAGAGGAGCACCATGAATCAAATGGACTTTTGCTGGACAGGGTGCATTTATTGTATTATTCTTGAACACACCTCTGCAGCTCTGTAAGAATGCTGCAGAATTAAATACAAGACTATTTTTGCATAGTGCTTATCTGAGCATGATAAATAAGCACAGTAGATATAGTAAAGGGAAACAATAATATTGTACATTCCATAACTATTTTGTTTGTGACTAAGCTAGCAAAGGTTTTTAATAACTCTTAAAAAAAAAAAAGGCAGCTGTGGAGATCATAGTACTGTGGAAATAAGAGTATTTAGATTTAGGAAGTTGAGTACTAAGATAATGTCAGTGGTGATCCTACCTGGAGGGATTTGTTTGTCACGTACAATTCTTAACAAGTCTTACTTAACTCAGTAGATTATAGGGAGGTTCACGCATTTTAAATATCCAGGCTGCCTTCAGTCTACATGGTAGGCAGAGATTTCTTGTACTTTGGAGTGATGCTCTGTGCACATAATTGAAAGCTGTCCATCTTCTTGTGCTATTTAGGTAAATGGCTGCCTGCTAGATCCTGTACCTCCCATGGTGATTAGGAAAGGATGCCAATCACTGCCTACCAGCATGATGGAAACTTCTATTGATGAAGGAATAGAGACAGAAGGAGAGTCAGAAGATGACCCTGCACAGGCATTTGCAGCCCTCCAAGCAGCTCGCTGTGGGAAGCGACGTCACACTCTGGCAGAAGTTACCAATCAGCTGGTGATGATGCCAGGCAGAGGTACAGAAGTTAGCACGGACATCTCAAAGCTCATTTCCTGCTCTGAGCACTCAATCTAATAAGCTCAGGATGAAAAACACTAGGTTTTAAGAGTGACAAGCACAAGACCGAGTTTCTTGGTTTTGTTACTTAGCATTTGCTATGAAGGCCGAAGGGAAAAAAAAAAAAACACAATAAAACACTCCAAAATGTGCTGTACAGACAGTATAAAACCAAAGCAGCAAATATACAGCTGGCTACAGTCACGTACAACCCCAATAGCAACTGGTTAAGTCTGGCAAGTTGGCTTGTTATTTTTCACATAACTACATGTCCCCAAATCATTCATCCCCTAAAGATGTGCTGGGAGGGGAGGACAGTGGGGAAAGAAACCTCTGGATTCTCAGGTATTCCCAAACCAGCAAGATGACCAAGCCTTCCAGCTCAGGCTACAGTCTTGTCAGGATCACCTTTGGGGGGGTGGGGGTGGGGAACCACCATCACACACACTGAATGCTCTCCAAACAAGCCAGTGAACATCTTACTGCTGTGATAATGTAAAAACCAGTAGCAAATCCCCATTCTAGTACTGCAAATGTTAAATTACAATTACTTTATGAAACTTAATTTTTTGTTTCGTTTCCTCTAAGACATTGTTGGCAGGAATAGCTTGAGCCTGTGGCACTTCCTTTGCTTTGCTAAATTACTGCTGCACTTTCCTTTTATTCTGGCTTTTGKTTTTTTGTCACAGGGAAAGTCTACTCGTTGGATGAAAACTCATCTCTGGGGAGTATTGATTCAGAGTATGACATGGGATCCATTCAGAGAGATATTAAATTCCTGGAAGACACCCCTTCCTTGAAAGAAATGGTGCTAACTAATCAACAAGCACCCAGAATGACAACACCTTTCATAGGTCTGAGACCTGCCAATCCAGCCATGCAAGCACTCACCTCCCAAAAGCGAGAGACCCACAACCGCTCTCCTGTCAGTTTCCGAGAAGGGCGCAGAGCTTCTGACACGTCCCTCACACAAGGTAATTATAACCRTTGTCATGGTACATTATACCTAGACATGGTAGGAAAGGTACTCTGTGCACAGACGCACCAAGCCACCTTGTGACSTGGTTGTTACTCAGCTTATCTCACACTTCTTGTGCTAACCAGATATGAATTAACTGATTTTTTTGACAAGGGTTTTGCTCAACTCTTCTCCAGGAATTGTAGCATTTAGACAGCACCTCCAGAATCTGGCACGAACCAAAGGAATCCTGGAACTGAACAAAGTCCAGTTGCTGTATGAACAGATGGGATCAGAAGAAGAATCTTCTCTGACATCAACTGCCACCCAGTTGCAGGACCTAATTAATAGTTCTGCGCAGGTACTTAAACCAGAAATCAAGCACCATCTTTCAGATGTTAATGCTTTGGGACAGATAAGGAGAGGATAAGGTGTTCTGGAGATCTGAGAAGAGCTAATTTACAGATAAAGTTCCCTCTTCTCCTTTCCATCTTCTGCAGAATAGAGAATAGGCATTTGTAGGCTAGCCTTTACCATCCTCATGGTGTCAGTGAAATGGCCTTGTTACCTTTCCAAATCCAACATGCAATTATTGCTTTTAATCTGAAGGATGTTTTAGATTTAACAAAGCCCAATAACATCTTGCCCTGTTGGAGCTGGTCTGGTATAATTGTAAGACRTGCAAAAGCCGAGTTATAATGGTTAGCCTGATTTGCATAGTGAAATGCTGAATAGCTTCTGCTAGCTCCCTGGTTACTTGTTTCAAATGGAACAGGTCACAGCAAACAATAATAATAAGTTTCTGTTAAACTCCAGGAATAAAAGAGGTAAAAAGTACACAGGCACTATAAGCACCTAATGTTCCAGATGAAGCCTGCTATTCTTAAAGCTCCAGCTGTTACTTTCTGACTGCCGGAAAACTGCAGTTCTGACAGTCACAAAGTTGTAATGTTTTCAGAGGAATCTCTCACTTGATGTAAACACACTGCAGTGCTCATGGTATTCTCATGACAACAATTCACYCCCCTCTCATGTCAGCACTCTCCAGCTTGCTAGAGATGCCTACTCCATGCGTATCCTCTCCACCACTATTGAAAGCTTTTTGCCTTCCGTTTTGAAGCTGTGAAATAAGAGCTGCACGAAAGCACATTCAGAGTTTGGACAGTTTTCTAACCCTGTACATTTACTATTTCAGAGAGCAAGTCAGAAAATACGTTATATATAATATCATTTTAGTTACAGAGGTAAGCCCTTGCCATTTTGCAGCACAGATAATTCAAAGCTTTGTAATTTAGGCTCCTCACCATGCAGTGAATGTGGTGAGTGACACCAGAGACCAGTCCATATGGCAACTATGAAACCTCTGTCAGGGGAAATCCTTAAAGAAAGGGTTGAGGCAGAAAAGCCTTTTCTGGGGATGAAACTTGTTCCTCTTCTCTCTGCAGGAGGAAGCATCTCAGCAGCAGCAGGAAGCTGCATCTGCTTTCCCTAATGGTGCACATCCCCCATTATTATCCAGACGGCAGAGCTTAGAAACACAGTACTTACAACACAGACTCCAGGTACTATACCTCCCCTCCACTAAATTAAACCAGCTGCTGTTACTACACAGCAGACTAGTTTTTTATATCCTATTACTCAGGCAAATCAGTCAAAGGCTAAATTAGCAGAGAACAGCTGAATTTGAAATTATGCTGTATTTTTCTTTTGTCAGACACTGACCCTAATTATGCAGAAAGTATACTATATTACTGCTGTTTCCTACTCAGTCTGTTACTGTATAGTGTTATTAAAGCAATTTGAAGTAACTACCAGTGAATACCTATTACCTGTGTTGCACCCCATAAAGGTTATGCATCTGAGGAGTCACTTCTGACCCCCTGGGGCTTACTCTTTCTCCCCTCCCCCTTTTTTTTTTAAAACCAATTTTCATATAGCTTTAGTTTATAAAAAACACTTTTTCCATCTTGCAGCTTCTATTTCACTTGGGAAGAAATCTTTCTATAGATTTTTATGGTACAGTCAATCATGMAAAGATACTCTTTGTTAGAAGCCAATAAGCAGTACTGGCTGTGRTTTTAGATAGTAGCTCTATTGAGAGCTTCTGAAAATGGAGCTGGGCAGTTACACCATCATAAAGGTAGACAATCTTCTTTCACTTGCTTTCTGGACTAATGCATTAAATCAAATATAATTTAAAACAGCACTTCTTTTCTTGCAGAAACCCACTCTACTATCAAAAGCTCAGAATACTTGCCAGCTATACTGCAAAGAATTGCCCCGGAGTCTGGAACAGCAGTTACAGGAGCACAGGTAAGAAGCTTCCAAGCTATGCAGGTAAGTTAGTTATTCTTACTATCAAGAGTAATAACAGAACTAGAACAATCTTTGTCCCTTTAGAAATTCTTTGAAAAAGGAAAGCTTCACTTTTAAAAGAAGGACAGTATCCTTACAAATTTTAAAGAGGGACAACAGTCCTGCCATGTGTTTACAAATTTCTGTGCTACGAGCTCTTTATCAGCTAACACTAGTAGGGTGCAGGTAAACTGCAAATACCTGCATGCTTCATTTAGTGCTAATGGCATATAGAAGCATAGGAGGAAGCTACCCTACTACTTACATTGTTGTACTTAATTTCACCCTCATCCTCCCAACCACCCACTGTTTAAAACCTACATACTGCAGTATTCATCGTAAGTCAGAACATGGATCGTGTATTTCTGCTTGCTGGGAAGCCCTGCAGTCATTTAGGTATTTCCTGGCTCATTCCTATGACCCAATAATTTTACAGTAAAGTAAATCAACTTTTTCTTGTCATATAARATCAGTTTAGAAGTGACACTCCTCTGAAAAAGTTACAGTAAAGAGTGAATAGATTTGACGTGTCCTTTTATAACTCTACATATTGTAGCAGACAAGATTTTAATTGCCAAGTTAAAGCGCTGTAAGCTCTTTATGAGCTCATCATTTRGTAATCTTCAAACAAGTAAGCAAGATCAGTTACTATCCCTGAGTTTTGTAAAAGAATCACAGAAAGAGAAAGGAAAATAACAGCCTAGCTACATGCTGTCTAGAATAAAAAGACTTGAGGAACAGAGGTATAAAAATATTACTTGATTTCAAGAAAGCATGCAATCTGAAATTACTTTTTAGCTTATGGCCACTCCTGACAACRGTAGAGACGACTAATCCTCATCAAGAACTAACAGTATTGAGAGCAGCTTGGTGTCCTTTAAGAATAGGAGATCTGCATATAGAAATAAGCTGGGAAGCAATAGATTCATTTTCTGAATGCTGTCGGCTTGCATCAGGAGGAGGTTTCCTATTTCTGCATGCTTTTGGACTTGGCTGTCAGGAAACCTCCATTTTGTCGTATCACAGGAATTTGGCAAAGGTAGCTATAAACTTGCATTGTGTTGTAAATTCTTACTGTTTGTAAAGAGTCAAAAACATGGAGTTTCATAAAAGTTCATAGGGAGCAGTGCAGTTCAGAGAAAAAGAACATTGGGGGCGGGGAAGGAGACTGTTCATTTCCATTCATAGCCAGCGATACTAAAGTCTTCAGCTCCCAAATTCCACAGAGTAGCAGGCTTAAAATACAAATACAATGCATCTTATTCTTAGCAAACAAAATTAAACAATGCATGGGCTTAACTTAATTGCACAGGAAAAATTCCCTAGGTGATTAAAGAGGTTATCAAAAGGAGTTCTACAAACTCAGCCTCTGCACATTTGCTGAAAGGTGAAGATTCTGGTCTGCTGTAAAATTTAATAAACAAGATTTGCCTAGGAATTTTCCAATTCTGTACTTCACTCCCTGCTGGAACTGTTTGAGTGACTAGCATGCAGGASTTAGGCTAGCACCTTAATGCTTCAAAAGGTGAAAATAATTGCTGTTTATGTCCTTGATTCAGGCTGCATCAGAAGAGACTCTTYCTCCAGAAGCAGTCCCAGCTGCAGGCCTATTTTAACCAGATGCAAATAGCTGAGAGCTCATACCCAAGGTCAAGTCAACTGCCACTTTCATGCCAGGAGGAACAACAGCAGCAGCAGCAGTCAACCCAGTTCAGCTTGCAGCAGCCTCTGAGCCCGGTGATGGAGCCTTCCTCAGAACAAATGCAATACGACCCCTTCCTCAGTCAATACCAGAAGGTACAGCTGGATCCACTGCCACCTTCCCAGATCACCAGCTCATCACAGTTGTCATCACCAGTTCAGGTGCAGCAGCCGCCGCAGTCCTTACAATATTCATACCAGACTTGTGAATTGCCTGTCGTCAGCTCTTCTGAGCCAGACTACTCAGACCAGTGCCAGTATTCCATGGACCCAGCACAACAGAGCAGTGTAGCATTGTCTGACAGCCAGAGCAGCTCAGCATCTCATGAGTCCCAGTCAAACTATGATGCATTAACCCTCTCAGAATTGCCTGGACTCTTTGATTGTGAAATGATGGAGACTGTAGATCCCCAGCACAGTGGCTATGTCCTGGTGAATTAATACCACGGGGTGACTAACATGAGAGTGGAAGATAGAACAAATGGAGAAGCATGTGAATTTTTGTTTTTTGTTCCTACCCCAAAGTTGACGGTAATTTTTCAACCCTTGAATTAACAGGGGAACTAAAAATCCACCTGACTGGAAAAAAAGCAGGAGGTAGCGAGAGGTGTTTGGCCACTAGCTCCTCTTGCTGGTGGCAGGGGCTAGAGAACAGATAGTACAGTTTCATCCCACAAGGAACTAGTTTGCATAGGAGGTGGCAAAAAAAGTGAATTTTAGRGGAAGTTAATAGCCCCTTCTAAAAAAATTGGGGAGTTTGTCAGCATTCATCTAACATTCAACTTCGAGAAATGAGAATGAGTGCACATTGTATTGTACTTCTTGGCAATAAAAGCAATAGTTTTCATTGAAATTCAGGGTAGATTTGGGTCTGCACTGATGGAACTGTAATACTCTTGAAACAGTAACGTGAGGTGGAATTAAAGGAAAGTTGCACTTCGGCATCCGATTGCTGGTTAAGCTACTGATCTGGAACTACTCCATGGTAAGTCTCTGAGACCACCAGACATCTCAGGCAGCCTCCACTTCTCCTCCTAGCAAGTAAACAGTATTTCCCAAGCCTGCTAAGGAACTCTTAATTGTCCAGTAAGGGAAGCTTCTGGATCTCTGCTTAAGTGACATCTTCACTTTGTCGAAAGATACCTGGAACTGACACAGGGCACCACAGCGGTTTCTAGAGACCTCTGGGTGGGGATCAGAATACTGAAGGATAAAGGATTAGCTAACAGAGAGATAGAAGGTAAGAAGTACCACGAGAAAAATCAAGAGCTGCAGCCAATGGCATTAAAAAAAAAAAAAAAAAAAAAATCCACCGGGGTGGCTTTTGAAGTCAACCCTTTTTGCAAGCAGGCCTTTGTGGAGTGCTCTGTCTTGGAGAAGTTCCGATCACTGGAAAGGATCCATCTGTCCTTCTGTTGCATTTTAAAAACAAGCAAACAAACTGTGTTTTGAATTTGCAGTATGTGTTGCTGGTGGTTTATTGAGCTTTGTATATTTGGACAATTATTTAGGGTTTTAGAACTTAAGGATAAAAACAATGAGCTTAAAAAAAACCCTGTGAAGTGATAGTGCTGTGCCTTTTTCAGTTCTTTATCAGCCTATATGCTTTTTTCTGAAGAACGTAGACAATACCCCATTTATATTGTTGCTATAACCAAAGTCCCTTCAGAGCACACGTTCCACCATGTGGAACATAATGTTTAACTTTCTTGGTGTTTTGATTGCTCATGTATATATAACATTGAAAGTATTACAGCAATATTTAGCATCACAAACTGTTGATGTATCAACCATTTCAAGAAATACTAAACTCAACAAGCAGTTGTGTCTCCAGAACTTTCAGTCGTGAAACGTGAGTCATAGGAGGATTGTTTAGAAATCTGCAGAAATTTTAGATCTCTAGTTTGGGTTTTGTCTCTAGCCTTTAARTATTGTGGGACCTTCGGGATGATAGACAAACGAGGCTCACAGCTAGACAGTTCAGCCCTTTTCTGAGCAAACGTTAAGCGCAACTGCAGATTCATTAAAGCACAAAGAATGGTGGAGAAACTGTGCTGGTCGCATACGTAGAAAACACCACTGTTTGCTGGAAAGTCTGGTGAGCTAAGGTCTTTGATACTACAAATAATGAGGGTGTAGTCACCAAACTCAAAGTTTGGGTATTCAGGGCATGTGGTCACTTAAAAAAGGAATGGGTTGAACAGTTAGCAGAAGGAAGAAACAAACAAAAGTAGTACTTCTGCTATGTTGGTTCTTCCGTATTTGTAAAATCACAGATCCTATCAAGCTAGAAAAAGGAGTTCTCAAAGCTGCTCTCTTTTCCTTAACTAGAAAGGTGGGTAATCAGCCAGCATTTACAGCAATAAGACCACATTTAAATGTGGAATAGTAGGACTTCAGTCACTGCATTTGTAGGCAGTGTGAAGGAGGGAAGGGTTTAACAGCTGACAGAAGGTACCTTGCTTCCTGTATACTGCAATTAGAGAGGCAACTCCTGTTGCTATGTAGCCTGCTCTGRTATTAGCCCAGTTGTGCAGCTGGACTCAATCCATAAGTGCTYAGCTTCTACCTCTGATACCACAGTGATTCTCAAGGCATCAGTAAAGGAGAGTTTAAACAACAACAATCACATCCATACACTACTTAATGTGATGCAAGATAAAGAGGGCTAGAAAGCTCTACTTTAAATAGCTGAGATATAGAAAATGTTTTTATTGTGTGGTTTCCCTTCAAAAGGAAACTTGTCTGACACAGTAAATAGCTATGGAACACAGAAACCCCTATGACACCTTAAGTGACTAACAAAGGGAAGGAAAGCAGCTTGACAAATACYGCAGCATAACAGACCAGGCATTTCACTAGTGGGAAAAGAAAAAAAAAAGGCAGAGAGTCCTGTCCTTTCATTCCTTCTTCCCTACCCCACAGCATAATAAACGCTTTCTGGAATTTTAATATCTGACTAAGCACTCAAGGAACTATGTGGTGAAAAGTGCTAACAGGACACACACCACCTGTGGAGACAAGCCCAGTTCTGCTCCAGGAGCTGGGTTACTGCCATAACTACAACCACTTCCTTCCCCGTCCAACTCCAGGATACTGCGTATTTCAGGACTCGAAGATAAGATAAAAATAATTCTGCTCCCAAGTTCTGCGATTCATTTATCGGGATGTGCCAACTAGTCTAAGCTCATTTGAGCTTTGCAGTGCTGGTAAGGGGGAAGCTACAGTGTTTTCTATGTAGTTTAGACTGACTCTTCTCCTCAACCAAAAGCATATTTAACATTTCATGTAATTTCCTTTAACCCAACTAGAATAAAAGGCTTCTTAATGCCTTCTAATACAGCAGAGTATCCATTGGGCACCACTTCATGCTACTTTGAGGTGGCTTTTTTTGTTCAAATCTGTTATGTCTAACATTAGAGAACTGTTTACTGTTAGAGTAATTACTAGCTTTATTMTCTTGTATTACAGACTCCTTTGAAGAGACTTTGGTGTGATGTATATGGGGTAAAAATTTCATATGGAGAAAAGTGCAATATGTGTGTGTGTGTGGTACGTTCTTTAATGTATTTTTTTAAGGAGTTAGAGGGTTTAGTCTCTGCTTTGGGATAAATGCACTAGTTTTGTGAGCTCCAGTTTGGCAAGTTCATCTGTAGTATTTACATGCAACTGATATGCTGGACTCTGTAAAGCAATTACAATGTATTAATACAAAATATAAAGAATATGTGCATTTCATTTTTAAATATCTRGCAAGCTAAAGCAGCCCCTGCTGCTCTTGTGTTCTTAGCAGCCTCTTTATGTATTATATTGAGGTTATTTTCTCTCTGAGGCACCAAGCTACAAATGACAAAAAAGCAAATTAGTGTCYACTGCAAAGGCTGGATTTTCTAGACTGAAGTTTGCTTCCTATTATTTTGACATACTTGGGGTAGTTGATACCACTGACTTTTGAAGGTAAATATGAATGGACAAAGCATTCCAATAGCTTCAACAGAAAAAGCTGCATTTCTTTACTGCCTGCTATGCCATGGAATGTCAAACACTTCAGGAGCATGCCTCCACACAGGCAAGGTCATCTGTCAGTGGTGTATCGCCTTGACTTTGAAAGAAGAAATTTATTCTCAAAACTACTATCAGTTTTGACATTTTTCCACATTACTCAGTATACACTATCCAACACGCRATACAAAAGCAGTTTAATGCTGATCACATAATGCTAACCCTTAGGAACACTGTGTGAAGGGGATGGGGGTTTGGGTACTGCCGGTGGGACACCATCATTAATTTCTGTGGCAACATCATAATCRCAGCATGCCACCATGTCATCCTATGCTCCACTGAGAAGTACCAGTCTGGCTTTGACCAGAAAAAGCACTTACAGAGGGGGCTGCTTGGGATCAGAATTATTACCTCACAGAAAAAAAAAAAAAGAGATTTTTCTTGTAGACATCCTAGTGGAACAGTTTCCCCAATACTCCAAAGTTACTGTGAAATTTCTTAAGGTTAGATTTTGCATCTGTCTCCTGTTACACCAAGTGCAACTTAAAAAAAAAGATTGTGGCCACAAGAAAGATCTGCTTACCTGCTTTTCTAACTTTCCACATTATCTTTACATGTAAAAACATTCCTTGTCTGTACATCCTCTGCAATATTTGTTTTAGCAGCTCTGCAATGCAAAGCAGTTTGGGACAGGATGGGGGAACCTTGAAAAATTAAATCAACTCATTGCTGGGAAAAAAAAAGCTCCTCAATTTCTCACTAAAAGAAACAGACCCAAATAAAAACACTGTCTTAAACTCTTTAAATTAAATCTCCTTTCTCTGTAGAGAAAAAGGTTGCAAAAAAAATAGCATAGGTCCCTGTTACAGCCATTCTGGATAGCATAGGAGCAGTTGTTAGGGAACTGAGAGCAGGTTTTTTAAAGCTACTTACTTTCCACTTATTTAATTCTTCATTAAAAAAAAAAACAACTGGATTAGTACAATTTAACGCTACAGATACAGTTATACCATGCAGTGTCACAATGGTTGTATTTCCACAGGTGTATGGGACTGTATTGGTTGGAAATAGGTGTCAGTACCACATGGAGATTTTACTGACTGTTCCTAAAGTAAGAGAGTTTTGGAAAGCTACTCATGCAAGAGTAAATTACAACTAGGTCCTACYGAGCTATTTATGCTACCAACTGCCGAGAGCCTGTATTTCTGCAGGCCACATACATACAGAGTTTAAGGCAGACCAAAGAATCAAGGTACTGCATGGGATGCTGCAGTCTTTTGTAGAGACTGGAAAACTTCCTGCCACAAGATCGTTAACAGTACTTTCAACTTTCATTAATACAAGACTCATTCAAAATTACTTAAGATGAGATCAAGAAACAGTAGGCAAAGTTGGGGAAAATTTTTGTTCTGTGGAATCAGAAACAATAAGATTACCCATGTTTTCTGCTCTCCCCCTTCTCTGCTTGGACAGCAAGTTTGAATTGGCCTGTAAGAGACTGCCTGAGAAGAAAAGCCCCACTCCCAAGAACAGAACAAGAAATAGATATTCAAGAACTGTATCCTGTTAACTACTTTTCTGAAAACCTTTTACCCTGATCTGGGGTGTAACAGGCTTACTTTGACTTAGCCTAAGACAATCTAGGACTTTCCTCTTAGAAGAGAGGCTTCTTTCCCCTAGAACTATAAGCAACACCAGTGAAAAATTCATCTTACTCTGTTGCTTGAAGCACTACACCCCTGTCCTGTTGAGGGTAAAAACTGAAAGTGAACCATATCTGTCCTCTGGTAATTTACGCAGAAAGTTTGCATTCACAGAGAGAATGGGCGACTCCGGAAGAGGCTCTGTGGAAAAGCAAAATGCCATCCTCYTCACAGAGGGAGCATCAGAGACCAGAAGATAACTAGCATAGGGAAAACATTACAGTTCTTCCATAGAACTGCAACAACAGTTACATGACACAAAAGGTCCCGATGTGTGTGTATGGGGGGGGGGGGGGGGGAATCTTGCTAGCTCTTTTCTCAACATCACAGCAACACTCTTCCGACCCTCAGGGTTTATTGAAGAAACCCTTCCAACAGGAAGAAAGACGCGATGCTCAGAGATGTGGAGCAAAAATTAGTGTAGTACCCAGCAGATTCACCTATTCTCCCGCACTGAAACTGCCGTCCCTATTGCATTTGTGTAGCGACGTCAGGTGTGACTGGCCATGAACAGCTGCAGCTGAGCAGTTAGTRTGACACACTGGGACGCAAAACACTTGGCAACAGAATTAGTAACTTGGTTTGTAACAGTACTGACCAACTGACTGATCATCTTCCACATTCCCATGAATCATAAGTGCCAAGAAGCCTTTAGACTACGCAACCACACAGCATACCAGTAATGCCGTGCCTTAACTACATCGAGCTCGACACATTCAGCATCTCTCTCATGGCTGCTTTCCCACATACCCTGCTCCTCCGCTAACTCCTGAAACTCCCAATCCAGTCTTGGACAATGATCCAAGGGAGCAGGGTGAAGTGCCATATCTGCCTGCATGCCCCGCTTAACTAGAGACATCAGCCAGAGATCACAGGATGACTCAAGCTGCACAGACAGGGACTGTTAGTCACTCCTTCCCCAACAGCACCACAAACAGGCTACACACAGCACAGGAAAGAACGCAAATGCACTTTCCCCGTACAGACATAGTCTTTCACTGCTAGCAGTCAAAGCAAAACCAGAGAAGGTCACACCTTAAGGCGTTACCTCAACTAACCTTACAAGCTGTCTGGAAGACACACACCCCCCACCCCCCCAAAATGCAAAGGCTAAGCCCTCCTTATCCGGGTGGAGACAGGAGAAAGCCCTCCCCATCACTGGGATAAGTTCTGACTTACAGGCTAGGTCAGAGCCTGTAAATCCCTTGCAGAGTTGCAGAGCACAGCATTTCTCTGCGGGGCCTCAGGCCAGTAGAGCTTTCCTTTTCAGTGTTATCTGGCTGACRGTGCTCATTTAGGTCCCTGGCAGATGGATCAGCAGTAAGGCTGTCACAGAAACACAATACACACAAGGTAGCAGCCTACCATCAGCACAGTTTATACATGGGGTGAAAGCAGAATGCCCACACATCTCTTCTGCTGATCAGGCTTTTACAATCTGAGTATAGCTTTAAAACTGTGTCTGAATTTGGTGCATAACATCTCTATGGGTGTGAGCTTCAGCCTCTGTTCACCTTGCACCAGAGTCCTGAACACATTCAGGATAAGCCTTGAAAAGCTTTATCCCCAAGTCCTTCTGGTATAGAGCAAAGCAAGGGGGGCGGGGGGGGAAGGAGATTAGTTGAAGGAAGAGTGGAGAGAAAGCACATGAAAGAACTGGTGCATTAGAAAGAGGGAAAGGGTGAATGTCTAGGAGAGGGCTGCAGGAGCAGATAGCCCCAGATAGCAAATACTCTCAATGAAACAGCTCAAAAAGACACAAACGCCTACCCACACATGCACTGCAAAAACCTGATCCTCTGCACATACAGAGCAGGAAGGACTTCTGCAGGCCAGRATGCAGACATGGCCAGAAAAGCTCTGACAGTGATACAGGCAACAGCTAGAATCTTTAGTCTTGCAAGGCTTTAGCCAAATCTAGACACTTTTCCTCCTACTACCAGCAGATTTGTATACTTGGATAGGTAAACAGCACCAAGGCTACATGCATTTACCTGCAGCTATACTGGCTTGGGCACTGGGAGGACGCACCTAGCCAGCTGCAAAACAGAGTTGGCCAATTCCCCAATACAAGGTAAGAGCGGGTTTGTCAGCTGAAGATGAAGTCTCCGTCCCTCCCCAGCTCTGCTTGCTGAGATACTAACTCATGATTATCTGAAACATCATAGACAAGCTGCAGAGCTCAGTGTAGCCCTCGGATAAACAGCATTGCCCAGTGCTGGGTGCCCAGAAGAATACTCCRCATCACAGCCATGCTTCTTCCCAGCTTGTGTTGAGCCCTCCACCAGCGACGTGCAAAGCCTGCGTGCAACATCCATGCTAGTTTGCACTTTGCTCAAGTGTCAGGGAATTGTGACACTTGGAGCCAAACATTATAGCACTGACAGGAGTCATCTGCTTACAGCAACAGCCAGTGCAGGACTGTTTGCATGCAAATACAAGCTAGTTTCCTTCCTACAGCTCCTCCCAAGAGGCAGACTTTCTCCCACAGCAAAACATCAGGCCCATAAAAGCAAGCACTGAAATAATAAATGCTTCACCAGGACCTGTTCTTGACAGGCCCAACACCCTGCAGCACAAACAAGGACAAGTGTATTCCATTCCTACTCCTGAGCATACCTTCATCCAGCCCCTGTGAGGTAGCAAATGCAATCAGCAGAGCAGAGCGTGAGGTTGAAGAGCAGTACGCAAGCCAGGCAAAGCACTGTCTCAGGCCACAAGAGAGACTTCGGAGGTTTTATCTCCTGATGAACTATCCCTTTTTCATTGGGACCACAGGCTTTTTAGGTTCAGTTCTTCTCCTTTGTCCCTTCTCAACTCAGCCTCCAGGATATGAGGGGACTATTCCCTTCCTGCTGCCCACTGTCTAGAGAAATGTGACATAAACGTGAAGGCTGATGTGAATGGAGAATGAATAGGAATTTCCAGGTGTGAAAGCACCAAAAGGAACAAAGTGTGGGAGAAGGGCTTTAAGAATAGAAGGTGTAGGTGGCATCTAGATTAACAGGACATTTGGATGCCAGCACATGGTGAGTTAATCCCGACAGCTCACAGAATAAGTGGGGGGTAGAGGAGTAAAGCGGATTGAGAGACTGATGCTTGTTAGCGCCTAAAGGGGTCAAAAGGTATATCCAAAACCAGCATCTCGCTGCCAATGTGAGAACAACCCAGGAGACATAAGGAGGATGCCATAGGCATCACCCCYATCTTCCACCTCCACCATTGTAAGGAATCCTGACTAGATCACATGGATACACACATCTTGGTGCTTGTGAGCATGTGGGCATAAGAGTGCAAGTGAGATCAAGTTAATTTTAAATGAAATCACCTTTTCCCGTCTTGTAAGACCTTACATTGTCGCAATACTATTTTCCACATTAACTGAAGAAGAACACAAGGTGTAGGCAGAATGTGTATAGACCGAATTGCTTGACAACACAAAAGGGAAACATATGCTAGGCTTTATGCTGTGGCTGTTTTAGAAGATTTAAGAAAAACAAACGAACAAACCAGTCTTATCCTAATGGCTGTTATTTCCAAATAAGAATGGAGCTGACGGGCAGAGGGCTGATTATTTATTTGGGGGGGAAAAAAAAAAAAAAAAAGTGGATGAATTTTGTAATTAATCACCATATCAAATAGCAGCCGGATCTACTTAAATTGGAACTACTTAAATAAAGAGTTCACAGTCATATCAGATTTCAGGGCACATCCTGAAAGGCAGAGAGGGATGCATTTTGGAAATTACMTAGTAGATCTGAAAAGGCTCAAACTAAGTTTGTTCACAGAAAAAGCAAGAACTCAGATTAATTTATCCCCAAGATGGACACAGTGGGTAACCTCTTTAAAGGTTCTTAAGATGTTTCTGAAGGAGCTGATCCAAGAGAAGGACTTGCTCATTGGACTGCTAAAGCAGTTTCAGACATGCAAACCTGTCTGACAATGAGGCATATTCTAGTAAATACTGTTCTATGGAGACATGTAAGTAAGTGTAAAATCTTTATAAAAAGTAAATGGAGAGAAAGGGCATCCTCTTTGTGTCTTTAATGGCATGCCCTCCTAAAAGGGTCACAACATGGAGGAGAACATTCTCAGAAGCAGAGAGTTGAAACAAAACTCTGTTTTCTCTGATGATAATCAGACCTCACTGAAGCAGGGAATGCAATGTAAGCTGAGACTTGCAAGTATATTTAGCTGCTGCTACAGAGGATGTGACTGAATGCAATGCTATATGACAAGCAGGGGGTAAAACTTAATCTCTTAGTTTGTGTATTTTTTAATGAGTAAAGCATGACTATTTAATCATTTATAAGAACACCCTACACATGAAATTGAAGAAGATTTAAGATTGAATATAAAATTCTAGTAGAAATTAATTTCCCCCTCCCCCCTTTCCCCCTCCACTACTGGACATTCAAAGTGCAAAACTGGAAAATGGTGCATAAATTCTGTAGCCCTGGCCCTGATGGGGACAAAATACAAGGAACATTGCCAAGCAGGTCAACCAAATGTAAAGAATTGCAAGTTAAGATAACAAAAGCGTTATGATTTTCGCTGATTCAGAGTATTTTCTGATGGAAATATTATATTGCATGTTTGAAGTGGAGGTCAGATGCCAGAAAGCTCATTTTACATATGATTAAAAGAAACTTCTAATTGGGTGAATCCCACAAGGAATCAACTGTGAATTAGGTACACAAAACCTCAAAAGAATAAGAATAGGGAAAATGAATGGAGAAATAAGGCAGATTTAGCTGCTAAAGCAGCAGCCAGCCTGGGGCACATGGAGCAACTAGTAATGGCTGTTATTTTGGCACAACAGAAACAACAGGACCAAGGCAGACAGGAAAAGGAGGAATTGATAAACTGATGTCATAACATTTTACATGATAACTGGAAAAAGACAAGTTAAGTAGTAGTGTGGAACAGCATAGATAGAAACAGGTGCCAAGAGATTGGATCCAAAATTGAAATGTGCAGAAGAGGCAAGACAAAGACAAGTCACCTCCCCGTGCCACCCCAGCAGGCTGTCAGACTGTGTGCACACTTACAAGTACATTTTGTATGTAAGTGGACAAAAACAGCCCACAGCAATGAATATTGTCTGGTAGCAATTCCTTTTTCGGAGGGGTTGGAGAGCCTTCCAGTACTCATGCGTGAGAAGTGGGAGACTCTGTTGTGTGTTTTAAATTGACACCGAAAAAACCCACAATCKAAATGGGAAGGTCCTTTTGTAGATAGAAACGGATGAGCCTCCGGCATTTAGTACAAATAACCCYCCTTATAAACAAAAGCCACAGGTGAAGGAAGACACAAGAGAGAAACTGGAGCAGGACAATCAGCAGGGAGGTAAAAACACCGGAGGGTGGGAGGGAAGGAAAAAGAAAAAAAAAAATAAGATCCAATTTTAAAGCTTCACCAATCAAGACAAGCTCGCTCTCTCTCAGTGGGGATGGATATACCTCTTACTGTTCATGGAAATTGCAAAATAATGAATGTTTCTGCCTCCACTGCTTTAAGGATTATAGGAGGTGATTACAAAGCATCTATACTATTGCTTACACCTCAAGATACAGAGAATAACACTGTGCCACTGTCTAAGGTTTCCAAGTCTAAAGGAATATACTCTGTGTGGACTAAACATGATATTAACCTGATTCGGACAGGTTATTCTGATTCTCAATGGCTGAAAATTAGTAGAACAAAGAGTAATTATAACAGAGCATGGACATCCAGGCAGACTAAGAAATTTTAGGTTAATCTTAGTGTAAAATCCAAAGACAGAGTGGAAACTGAAACCAGGGAAGAGACATGTTTAGCTCACAGTATCCTCTAATTTAAAAGAAGAGGCCCCTAATGAAAAATCAAACCTACTGTTTCAGCAACAGAGAATACCATTCAGTGCCAATAATTTACTATCCACAAGCTGACATCAAACAGCAAAACTGTTTATTGTGTTAGAAAATCAACAAATATTACAAAGGACGAGAAGCTAATCCTGGGGGTTCACAGAGTAAATGGTGGGGTCTGGGAGGGGGGTAAAGATTGAGAAACTGAACCCTGTCAGCTCCTAAAGGGATCAGAAGGCATGTCCAAAGCCCACACATCACCACCAATCTAAGAATAACCATGGGGACACAAGCAGGATGCCCTAAGGTGCCATCCCTGTCCTCAGCATCATTGCAGGGAATCCCAAACAGACCACATGGATATATACACATCATGGCAACATGCTGATGAGCATGTGGGTACAAGGGTGTCAGCAATTCAAGTCAGGCTTGTCTTAAAATAAAATAACCTTCCCCTCCTATAAGAACTCACACTGTGGTTTGCTATATTGCCACAACATTATCYGCAACTGTTTCTGAACAACACAGCCCATGTGTGGGATCTTCCCTCTCCCACCAGGCAAAGACTGCAGGAGTATGCAACAGGAACCTTTGTCACCTCCCGTCTGGCCCCACAAAGCTACAGAGATGAGAGGGGCAGTTCAGTACATGGCTCACAGTGGCTTGTTTCAAAAACTGTCTGCAAACCCAGGCAGACAGCTCTGCTCCAGTTACATTCAGCTCACATCAAAGGAGCTTCTTCTAATCCAAACTGCTGGAGCCATACTTCTTAATCAAAGCTGAGGCTGAAGCACACAACAGCAGCACCACATGACAATACCAGGATGCCCAAAACACTCTGCCCAAGCCCAACCTGCTGCTAAAAAGAAAATGGAATTATGCTGTGAGACGCACCAATTTCTCTTTGTTCCTCTACAAGCAATAAAAAGCTTTTGATAGCAATATAAAGCTATTCTGGCAARGGAGACTCATACACCAGATCTTATCTTTCCAGTTTATTTCAAAAGTTCTATCTGTCCATCTTTCCAGGGCTTTCCAGCAAGGATTCAATACAATATCCCTAATGGGAAGGCTCCATTTCCCAGAGAGCTGTCACTCAGTGTTAGGAAGGAGTTTAAATATGGTGGGCTGAGAAGAGATCTCTTTGCTCAAAAGGKTACTTAAATGCAGTAATTTTCTGCAAGGAAAATGCCATAATATGGTTTTATGTAACAGTCGCTGCTGAACTGACTTATCAGCAAATAAAGGCTACAGTGTTTTGATAAGAATCCACATGGTGTTGGTTTGCAGAATAGGAGCAAAGTGAGTTGCACACAGAAAGCTAATAGGAGGTTTGTTCCCAAAATACTCACAAATGGACATTTACTTAGCTGAGAATTATATGCTGAGWTCTGAAAAGGTTAGGCACATTTAGGGAGTTCATAAGCTCTCTGCAGCTTGTCTCCTGCAGGCTGCTATAGTGGAGAGAGGCTGAGAGCGTGCAGCTGCTGACGTCAATAGGGAAAATAATACCATGTACTGAAATCACCTGGGTATGCATTACCCTTTCCACAGAGCCTGCTGAGCACACTGTGCTGCAAAGCAGTCTGGGAAACCATGCTTGCATGGAAAATGCTATATCAGATCAACTAAATATTCTCCAGGACCACTACCCCCCAAAAAAAATAAATACATTGAGCTTCTCAGGGCTGAGGGTTATCCCTTTCTTTGAAAGCACAGTACACAGCACCATTGCTCAGTTCATGTACCAAGAGCCATGTACTGTGATATACAGATGTCAAATAGCAAAACCTCTCAGAAGAGAGCAAAGGCAACCTTTCCCTATTCCAGGACAGGCTGTTCTGTTTGCAATTAACAGTTTATATTTTAGTCACTTGGAGAGGCCACTCAGCTGCTGGTCTGGGGAATCAGGAGCTTACATGTCCACAAAGGCAGCAGAGGTCCTTTTTACGGCTCTGCGAGACCTGGGGTCCTCTCCTTCAACAAGGCAGCCCACCAAGTCTGGTCTGCATGAGGGACTCACAGCAACCAAAGGGAACTGCACAGCAGTGCTGGCCAGCAAATACTGTCAGGGTCTCAGACCACAGCACCAAGAAAATGGTAGGTACAGTAACAGCAGATACTGCAGGCAAGTRACTCTTTAAATACCTATAAAGGCAGAATCTCCCCCACCTCCACTCGGAAAAACAGTGCCGAAGCTGGAAAGTGAGTGCACAGCATCTCCCAAACCCCAGCCCAGCACCCTAGCCACTAGGCCACACTGTTTCTCCAGCAAGCTGGGTCTGCTGCTTTCAGAGCAGACAGAAAAGGAGCTAAAGCCAGTGGTTCTGCCCGTCAGAGTTCAGGCATGCACTCCCAGCCCAGGTTCCCAGCCTTGCAGACTGTAAGCTCCGATTGTATCAGTCTGTCTGGGATGAAGAGGGGAACAACTGGAACCACCACACAGAAAACTGGGCTTTAACCTCCTTCCCTGGCTATACTTGCTATGAGCAAAAGCAGGAGGACATTATTATTAATGCAGCAAATTAGTGGTTGAGTCCTGTTAGCACTGCTCACGTCACTGCAGCTGCATTAAAGGCTGTTAGAGAGACATATAAATTATTCAAACTAATCAGGTGCTGACAGCAAGATCTGGGGGCACAGCCAGGGCAGTGGCTGCAGCTTCCTGCTTGCAGTACCTTGCCATGACTGGAGGCCAGCTGCTCTCCTTTCTTGACAAGAGTTTCCTTGGAGCGGTTGCCATGTCAACACATCTGTCTAGGCCATCCTACTTGTCAAAAGTTTAGGGTAATTTAGCACAGAAAGCCAAGGAAGGTTCTGAAGTGCTTTAACCCTTTTCATGCACTGAGCAAGCTCTTTCCCAGGAAGATGGCTGGAGCAGTGGCAAGCCAGAGAGAATTTGCAGACCTGCTGATGGAAATAGAAATAGCTGCCAACTGTCCCCTGTCAAGGGACCCACCATCTCCTCTGAATGCAGTAAGGTAAAAAAATGAAACAAAACAAACAATCAAAAACCACACCACCAAACCCAAAAAACCCCCCAGAAGCATGCACACACAAAACCCCAAAGAAACAACATCTCTATACTAGGAGTCCTGGTCCAGCAGCAATTGCACAGAGCCTGAGGCACAAACCAGACAGCCTTGTGCCCAGTAGCAAATCGCTCCCACTCAGCGTAAGCAGCAGGCTCACAGAGAGGCATACTCTGCACATCCTACTCTAAACCTAGAAAAACACACCCACAGCCAGCACACCTGTAGTCAGACCTCACCACAGTAAGGCTTATTGCTACAAGGCATATCAACTCGGGATTCCCCATTTCTAGCCACAAGGTAAATCACCCTTTTCCAACACACACAGCAGAGCACTGAGGGTCTCTGTGAGCACCCCCCAGCTGCAAGATGACGCTGTGGTATCCAGACCCTCACCTTCTGCTCTGACAGAACCAAGCCCATTCAATGACCTGCATGTCTCCAGACAAGCCTGAAGGCCTGGGTTAGGCCAAGTCAAACCAAACACTGAACCAAGTGCGCTCCTGAACCAAGTACACATGCAGATGGGACCCTGCTCCTCCCTGGACCTGTTTGACAGATTGCACTACCCCGAAGGATCAGCTATACCTGGCACTGAAGTGTTGAGGCTCCTACCAAGCTGAACAGCACAGGAGAAGTTAACCCTGTATGTTTACAGCATTGTCTGTGAAAAGTCAAAACACACTTACTGTTTCCCCAGAAAGCCTCTAACAAGAATGAGAGCAAGCAAAGCCCAGCCAAGATATCATGAAGCCAGAAGGCTATTTTTCCCCTTAATACCTCGGGTTGCCACATACCACTCTGATGCCAAGCTTCAGTTAAACAAGCAAGACCCTGACCTCCTCCTAGAACCACACAGCTTTAACCTTTAGCCTTTCTAGTTTAACCCAAGTGCTTAACCTCTAGCTCCAAAGACACTCTTGTGGCCCCAAGCACTTCACCTTGTTTTATTAATATTTATTTAAAGTAATCACATATTTGAAGAGAGGCCAGAGCTCTGATTCAGTACTGCCAGTCTAAAAAGATTAGATGTTTCTCAGTTCCCCAGAACAAGTTAGCCTAAATATTGATGAATGACAATTAACTGATGCATTTAATACTCCATAGAGCAAGATGGACTTGGAAAGTGAACACTTTGAGTGCCATTCACTTCATTTCAGCAGAAGCAGTTACAATGACAACAGGAGTTTTGGGGAAGGCTTTCCAAAATCACCATCAAGAAAGCTCACACAACCTACTTCAAACAGCCTACAACAATAGTCTGCTCCCCAAGCAAGCATTTCGTGAGCTCCAAGAAGCCCTGATAACTCCCTTCTGACCTGCTCAGATGACATGATTTGATCAAGATAAACATACACAGAAACACAGCAACAATGAAAAAACAAGGGTTCATAAGCAGCTCATACATGTATTACCCTTGACTCAGAACTGGAGGCTGAGTAAAAAGTACAAAGTGCAAGAAATACCCATGCATTTTTGCTTTGTTTTGAACATGTTGCCTAGAGCCCTAGCGTGACATATCCAGATTTTTGTCTTTCCCTGGGGTATTCGTCCCAGAATACCAGTCTTTAAAAGGGCTGATTTTTATATCAACAGTTCTTAGAAGCCACAATGGCAATTTTTTTTTTTTCTCCAAAAGAATTAATTGTAAACTGCCTAAAAATAAGCCTGGAAAAACTCAGAGGGGAAAGCAACACCAGCTTCTGGCAGCTTTAGTACAGCACTCTCTGTACTGTGTGGCCTCCATTGTTCCTAGATGGGTCACTGGGGGATGGGCAAAACCTACTYTACAGGCCAAGAGACCTCCTGTAGTCACTGAGCAGCTCAGAGACATTCAGTTATAAAGCAACAAAGGGAAACAGCTACACATTTCACCTAGTAACCAAAAAGACCTATGCTTAGTAGCTACTTTTCCACAGCAACCCTCATCTCTCAAATCAAGTCATCTACATACACAAGGGCATCCTATTTTCCCTAAACAGAGAGCAGTGACTATTGGTATCTGACTGTAGGTTTCCAGGAAGCATCTCCTAGGAAAGACTAGAAGCCATCAGGGCAGGGACTCTGCAGTCTGTACAGTGCCCAGCGAAGACATGTTACAAACAGGATACAGAACCACAGCASCAGCATCGCAGGTGGTGGTTATAGGGAGTCACTGGTGCTGTGGAGCCACTCTCCTTTTTGCCAAGCACTGCCACATCTCACATAGCACATGGTCTACACAGACTCAGAATAAACAAGGCTCCCTGCAGCCAGAGGTGCAGCTCTCGCTGTCCTGTCAACACACCAGCCCTCAACCCTGTCAGGCAGTGACCTGCTTCAATCAGCACAGCACCTTTCCGTGCCTTTGGAGCCCTCAGCCACACTTCAGCTGCCCTCCCAACCCCCCCCTCTCCCCTGCCAGCAAGCTTCCTCCTCCCAACACACTTCCACCCCACAGCCAAACCCCCCTCACTCCTCCCATCTTACCTCCATGCCTCCAGCTAGCCACAAACCCAGACAACAGGCAGCCACCACATGCTCTGCCTACRACCAACTCAACCACGGAGAAACTTCTTGAGTGCTCTCAGTGCCACCCAGGTGGTGGCAATCAGGGCTCGTTAGCAGCAGCCGGGATAACAGAGCTGCTCCAGAAGCACATTGTGAAGGTGGAGGGCTGTGCTGCCCACCTGCCCAGAGGGGGAGGGTGCCACATTTTGGAGGCTGTGCATGGTCTGGCTGCTGCACACCTGCAACAACTTACAAGCCCTCGTGGTGTTCTGGGTGCAAAAGCCACTAGGGTGAGGCTGACATGATCCAGACATCAGTTTTAGCGAGCATAAAGGAGAGCTCCGGCAAGGAACAATGTAACACACATAAAAAGCTCGCTCTTATTACCACATGCCCTCATCTGTGGAGAGCATCCCTCAGAGTGTGATGCTGGCATGTAGGGTTTAGTTCATAAAATAGAAAAATGTCGGGATGTTGCCCTCACAGGCACTGTTCCTATGCAAAGGCCTTCCCATAACCAGCAAGGACCCCAGGATCTGGGTCACGCTGGGTTTCACACAATAGCGCAGAACACACTCCTCTAGCTCCCTCGGAACATAGCGTTTCTTCTGGAGTAAAGACAGCATGTGAGGGGCTATTGGGCTAGCACACCAATTCAGGCTGTATCCAAACAAAAAGAAAAATGGCCAAAACATTTCTTAAGAGGAGAGGTAGCTGATGGCAGTAGCATCTGATCACTTGCTGCCAACAGGCAGTTCAAGCACCCAGGGTGTATGGAGCCAGGATCAGCTGCTGCATTTTGTTTTCAGTATTGCCCTTCTCCCTGTTTTTGAAGTAGATCTCAGTCATAAGGCAGGCGAGGCTAAAAGGTTTGCTGGGAGGGATTTGTTCTGTCAGAGGGGATTTTGGAGACAGTACTACCAAGTCTGCAGTCTCAAAGGATACAAATTCTTAGTAAATTTTTTTTTTAAAAAACAGAAAGTAACACTCCCTATTTTACAACAAAAGAAAATATCCAAAAACTCAACACCAGCTCTGAGTGTTTTTAAAAATATAACTGGGAACAATGACTTTTCTAACCAGATTGTGAGGATAAGGCCTTAGTCGTTAGTGACAAGCTTAGCTCCAGGCACCAAGGGTATTTCCAAGGTCACGCAAAAATACCCAACAAGTGAGATAGTGGGTAAATTTAGCAGAGTCACATATTCCTCACTGCTGCATGGCACTTTAATCTGGCTTAGCTACACATTTCTGAGGGCTTCCCTGGAGAAGGTCCACCAATCCCCCCATTTATTCACAAAGCAAGGTGAATGTTAGATGAAGCCTTTGCCATACTGGCTCTGAAACAATGATGCAGTTCTGTGGGCCTGCAGGTGAGGACTTGAAGGATGAACTTGTCRGTTCCCATCAGAGAGAAACTGCTGCTAGCTGAAGGGCAGATCGCTTTCTGGGGATTTCTGGAAAGCTGGGGTACCCAATGCTGAATGGCTCACTTGGGAATTATCCTGTAACTCCAACTTTTTGTGGGTGTACAGGCGATACCTTTAGCTTGCTGTAGAACTGTTCCCTCTCTGCAGTGGTCTAAAAGCATTGACCTGCCTGCAGGGGAGTTGCTGGAGTCAATAAAGTCRTGTTTGAAAGACTGTTCCTTAGAGAAACCAGACAGGAACAAAGCACCAATTGGAACAGAGAAGATCAACCCAAAAGGATAAGCCTCATAAAACAGGTTTTCCAGCACTGGGAAGCAAGTTCCCTGCCTGCTCTGCCCATAGGCAGAGAGAAGCTTAAAATTTCTCGGCCTTGATTAATTTCATTTTAAAATGCTGTTTGTAAGAAATGTCCACTCCCATCACASAGTCTGCTTTAACAACAGATCCTTCACCAGGCACGTGCTCTGTGAGTGACATCACTGCCCAAGAGCAGAGTCAACTACATGTAGACAAGGCAGCCTTTAAAATAAACATGCCTGGTTTCCCTTTTCATGCAGAATGACTGTTCCTTCCAGGAAACAAATCAGTTAGTAGMTATTAAGAATATTCATCTAAATCAAGTGATCACAGCAACTTAAATACACTCCTATAGAGGCAGAACAAAAGCTCAAGTCCTCAGCAGCGGAGCTCTGCCTCCAGTGAAGTCAGGCAAAAGTTCTAATTTCACTTCAGTGTTCAAGGATTTCATGCTTTGTCTTTAGGGAAGTGCAGACTCAGTTTTCCTGCAGCTCCTGTCCCTTCAGAAGGTGTGGTGCTCTGTCATTCACAAATCATTGATGCTGGCACACAGGCAAATACATGTGTTTTCCTTATATTTTTTTTGCATTTAGGAAATAGATTGCAGCATCTAGGATTGTCTCCTTCCAAAAAGCCTTTWGAGATGCCAACTTTTAGAGACAATCAGCAATATGAAAACATGAATAAAACWGGAGCCTCGTATGGGAAACCAGCAGCCCAAAGAAAGTAGGGAGCAGCATTCCAGAGCAGCAGGGAATCTTTCCTGTAGTCCTGCTTCCTTGACTACAGCAACCACCTAAATACAGTCCATCTTCCCCCAGTGGTACTTAACCATCTGCAGACAGTGAGTCATCTCCCAKGCAAGCAGTGTTCAATCCCCTTGCTGCCACTCTTTTGTAAGGCAGGATGTTGCATTCAACAGGACACAGCATAGCCTCATCCAAGAAAGCTCCAGGCTGGGACTCAAGAGACATGCACTTARTTTCTCAACTTTGCCACTATGCTTGCTGGAGACCGTGGCATTTTGTGGCTCGACTTCCCTGCCACAGACAGTAACAACCTCTCTTCACATTGCTTTCCTGACCTGTTCTCCCCGCTGGATTAGGCAATTACCTACTTCTTTTATCAGTAAGAAGTTTTTAAGTATCTGGGGGAACCTGACCGCTAAAGGAAGCACCTAGCTGAAAGCTGCTAATCTGCACGTCTCCTGTGCTGCATCTCGTACGAAGTGCACTACTGGCCAAGATCCCAGAGGTAGGAGGTGCCAGCAGCTCTCAATAGGTACACGCCAGCATTCAGAGGCACATATCATACACACAAGGCCCCATTCCATTTACTGTAGTTTGGCCCCATCTGAACTGTATTTTCCTGCTGATGTTGAAGTACCAGATGCCTCCCCTCCAGCCAGCATGCTGGAAAMCACCTTTGAGAAGGAGCTAGTGTTAGAAACTGAAACTCTGCTTTCTAGCCAACAGTGCAAACAGCTTTGCAAACATGAACAAATTCTAKTTCAACCTTCCTTGCAAAGAAAGCATTTGCTCCATTTGGCATGGTTTGTCACCAGTTTTGTCAGCAGTAGGATTGGTAACGTGATCTCGAGGCTCAAAGACACAGGTTTAACTGCAAAACCCATCCTTCTTGTCAYGTGAAATGAGCAATATAACAGGGTTAGAAGATCCTGAGCTCTTTCCTCCACCTAGAGGTAAGAGAGCAAGCAACCTGAATTCACACAGCCTGAATAAAGCACCCATCACATTAAAGATTTTCTGCATTTACTAACCAGATTCTTTCTGATCTCCTCTACCCATCACTCCACCTTTACTATCTTGTTTCACTTTTGAAGACACCATGTTTTATTTAGGACCAGGTCTGGCACGTTACTCAGAGCACAYAGCACCTACTTCCATGAGTACGTCCTAGACGCTATGAGCAAAGAGGCTCTAAGACAACCTTTTGTGTCCACACTGCCCTGTTATGGGGTCATCCTGCCTTTCTGTTTGGGAAGACACCTAGTGTACTTACAGCAAGAAACCATCATGAAAGCTATGCACTTCCCAGCAAGCTAACTAGGCTCCAGCCGCTGAGGTCACACATTGAGACCAATGGTGGTCTGGGCAGGGTTTTATTCCCTAGACACTGCTGTAATTAAACAGAGGAGCTGCTCCCTCCCCAAGAATATAGATCAAGTCCTACAGAATTATATAGCAACCTTTGTCATCTATAATTAAATATTAATAAATATTATAACAGAGTTTTTAATTATTGCATCTATACATACTTAAATCCACTATTATTTATATCTACTCATAATTGCTCATTAATCACACACCAAGTCAACCTAGAATCACCTGAAAAATTCCACTTAAGCTTTGTAAATTATCATCGGTCAAATGTAACCATTCAAAAGTCTGCCCTCAAGAAAAACGTGCCACAGCACTTCTTAAGTTATTACCTAACACTAGACATCTGTAAGAGCTGGAGAATCCATTTCCCTCCCACCAAACTAATCTGGCCCATGTTGTCAGGGAAGCTGGAGGGAAGCAGGCATTGGAGGCTGATTTCCTAGCTTGTGAAATTTCTCCCAGTGCTGTGGTATGCAAGCTCTCTGGAATACAGCAGCCAAAGCAACAGAGGTTGTGCAAGAGAACTGTGTACTCCACAGCTGCACGAACAATGCCTATTTCACTTTGCCCCAGAGCTGCTGCAAATGGTCCTCATCGTGTTCTTAAAATTCAGTCTAACTGGGGCTTTAATACTCTGATAGGTTTAGGGAAACATATTCCCAGTTGCACTACTGAAAGACAAAAGCATRACAACCTGTCTTTGGGGCTGGACGAGTTTTAATCTCCTCCCTCCCCTGCAAGGGTATAAATAGAACCTGAAAAGGTTCCATGATTTTCCACACAGTTTCTAGGACTCTCCTCAAGGCTTCCTAGGATTTATTTTCCCCACTCTCCAKCCTGTTTGATTTGTACTTTCGACTCCATCAGTGAGGGGTAAGAATTWATGAAAGTGTGATTTTGAATAAATTTCTCAAAAGAGTTAAAAGTGCAAAGGACAGAAGGGAAGAACAGAAGCCAACCAAACTAAAATTGATATGAATTGAGCAAGTAATTACCAACAAGAGAGATGAATCCAGCTGGTACCAAAAGGTGCCAGCAAGTGAACACCTTTTATACGAATAATTTCCACTTTCACAGTTCTCAGGCAGGGCCATCCCAGAACTGTCAGCCCTACACAGACACAGAACTAAGGCGTAGTTTTCCAGAGCTCTCTCTGAGGCCAGAGACTGTAGTTGGGGACAAACAATGAGACTGGCCAAAGGACAAGGAGGCCTGCTGGTTAGCACAACAACACTGGACAGGTTTTTTGACCTTACAGCATAGTGGAGTTTGGAGGACAGAATGGAGGTGACTGATACACTGAAGAGACTTTGTAGAGGACTTTCTGGGGAGTCCATTGGAGCTYCAGTGATCAGGGAGGTAGAAATGTCTCAGGTCATACTCAATTTCATACATTTCATACTCAATCTCAAGGAAGAATGCCATTGCCACTGTACCTCCAGACAGATGGGAGGTGATGGTGTGGACTTACACTTACAACSAGTATCATAGGAGGAAAGTTGTATCTTAAACTCTAGACCTGAGTGAGTTTAGTGCCTTTAATCACAAGCCAGGGGCCAACACAAACATAATGCACACCAGTGAGATACTGTTTCAAGAACTGTCCAGGGCAGGCTCTTCCTCTCTCACTAAAACTTTTTCCAGTCTTGTCTACCTGATATTTTAAACAAAAATAAACTAGTGCAAATCACCCTTCAAACCAATGTGGAACTCTCCTGCACAGAAGAGCTTTAAATCTTCTCCATCAAGCTAACTACTCCAGTGGTTAGCAGTTCTCAGGAGAGATAAGCACTTGGAAACAGGCTCACTCAGTGAGGAGTTGCAAAGCATGAGGGACCAGTGGGGGGTATTTTTTTCGGCTTCAGCTCCAAGGGCATAAAGATAGATTTCACTTGGCTAAGTTGCAGAATGCAATTAAGGACCATGCTGCCTTCCCCTACTAGTGGAGGAGAAAAGTTTCTTACTGGAGCCAAATAACTTTGACAAACTTAATAATTGCACACTGAAGATCTTCAAGCTTCTTGTTAGTGAACCAGAAAGGCAACAGCAAATGCACTGAAAGCTAGGGCAGCAAATGTAATTCCTCTCTTTAAAAAATGCTTGCAGATTATAGGAAATTGCAGTAATAAGGAAATTAAGTGTCACAATAATTGCAAATAAAGAGAGAAGACTGCTAGACCAAGGACTTGTAGTGACAAAGCTCCAGCTACTGTTACACACAAGCTACATCCAACTGGCGCACACACAAAAAATCCATTAAGACAGAGCTTTGGCCAAGGTTGTGTATCAGGACTCCCAAAAAAGCTATTGCTAGACAGCATCCTTGTTACCTTTACACTGCAAGTAAGTAATGCAAGTGTGGGCTGTCATCACCAGAGCCCAACTTAGCATGGTTACAGTACACATGCAAAGGACTTGATGGCATAGAAAAATGCAGCCAGAACTGATCCCTCCAGCGCATGTGCTGAGCTGGCTATTCCAGAACTGTCCCAACCACTCTGTCTCAGCAAACTACAGGTGCAACACTTTGCTAACTTGATATCTGTTTTCTGTATGGGAGCTGGCTTACGTGCCAACTGCCAGAAACATGGTATCAGAGTGGAAATCTGCCTGCACTGATCTGTTCAGACACGTTCAAAGGAGTTTTTCTTAATTTAGGGCATCTCCGCTCCCTTTCTATACCAGGAACACTCATGGTTATCTGAAAGTCCAAAGACTCCTTCCCTTTCTGTAAGAGAGCATTAACACACAAACAGCTTTCATAAATGTCATTTAAAAACGTGTGCTCTGGCGTTTTGAAGAGGAATGCCCCAGTATCCTGCCAAGAACAGGTCAGTGTGGGAGAATTATGGATCTGTGGCACAGAGATTTAGGTTGAAATTTATCACCATATGCAAGTTGCACATCCTTTCAATGCCATGTATCCTTCCATCTAGCAAATACAAAATCATGCTAAGACTACAAATCAAAACCATGCTATAATTCTTAGGGCGAGGGGGAGGTGGAAGAGGAGTGCCAGCTTACTTTCTATCAGTCTAAGGTGGAACTATCTTCGTAACTCTTGCCTTGGCTGAACTGCACTCAGCAAGAGGCCAGAGGGACAAGCCACCCGCACTCCAGCATCACTGTACTGAAGGACAGAGGAGACAGGGCTTTCCTGATGTCCCTGACACAGGCTGACCCCTCATTTTCACCAGGGTAATAGCATCTCACTTTTTATGATGTGTTCAGTCATCGTTTCAGGGTGCTGCCTTGGAGGTGCAAGGGAACATTAGGGCTGCAGCCCCAGGATGCAGTGACACAGCACAAAAAGGCAGAGAGGAAACTCTCTGCAAAACCAGACCTGGGATGCCTTTGCCTTGATAACAGACAATGCAAATAAATTCCACTGAAGTCAACAGGAGTTTTCTCATGGATTTTAGTGGAAGCAAGATTTCACCTTGGGATTGAATAAATGATCCTTGGCTTTCTCTTCCCAAACTCCAGCCTTTCTTGAAGCAGATGGGCTGAAACACACTCCACACTCAGAACAGAAAATGAAAACATGACCTGGCAATCATTGGAAGGCTCCCACAACCTTGTCTTTTATGAACGCCCACATGTCATCGCTACACAAACAAGAGCTGCCAGTGTGGGAGACTTTGGGGCAATATTCCAGCAAGACAGGAGAAACAAATACCAAAACAAGAGAGCAACTGCATTTTAACAGCTTGCCTGGAAGAGTAAATATTGACTGGTTAACTGGAAAAAGCCAGCTCATCCTCCTTTTTGGTGAGGGCAGTTCTGGCACACAGAAGGAGCCCTCACAAGTTAGCAAGCACACCGAGCTTACAAAACACTACAAGGAAGTTTCTTAGCAAATATTTCTGGAAGGTGGTACTGGACGGCTGATCTGCACAATGGCTCTGTTGATGAACAAAGGAATCCCASAGCCTGTCTGCAGCCTTTAGAGAGTAAGCTAAAAACATACATGGAATTCACATGACACTAAGGGTAAGCAGGGTTGGGCTCTCTACACACTTCCCTGTCCCAGCTGAGGAGGATGGCCATGGAGTTAGAACAGATTGACAGAAACAGCAAGTGCTCCGGCAGAGCASGAAACTAAACTCAGCTCCTCTTGAGGAGATGCTGGACACTGGTCTGCCCTCTTTTGTCAAGGAGTCCTTTCAAGAGGTTGAACGACTCAGCTTCTGCCTGCACCAGCTTTCCTTAGCAGTATTTGCCGTCCAAGCACCATCAGCATTTCAGTCAGCTGATGGAGAACTGGCCAAAGCTATTTAGGGCATGAAGACCAAGCACAAAAGCACATCAACAATTTTCATCACTGTTATGTACAAAGTCCACAGAAATGCATCTGTGAACTYACCAGTAAAAAACGGTTAAATTCACAGTCCTTCTCATGCACAGTCCCTTACTAGTAATTGGAGTGCCCTACATRGTGACTGCCAGACAGCCAAAGTAAAAAGATGGCTTTTGGGGGTYGTAACACAGCTCTGGGGTCATCTGACTCTCACAGACATCACAGCTGCTCTCACAATGAAAGCTCAGACACACAGACACTGCTATTCCTGTAAATCATTAATGCAGCAGGCATGTTAGACCATAACTGACATTTAAGAGGCAGTACCATTAACCCTGAGTCTGTTGGTGAGCACCCTGTAATCTTTTCTTTCCCTGTGTTTAGGAGAAAATACCTCCCTGCCTGAATGCCACGGAATATATGCTGTTGCCAAAATTCCAAGGAGCTTTTATGATGTCAAAAAAAAAAGGAAAGGTCCCATASTTAGCAGTTCTGTCTTGTTCTCCACATTCTCACAAAATGTAGAAATCAGACCACCCATTTCTTCCCTGTCTAAGTTACTACTATTCCCTCTCACCTGTCTGTGGCCAAAAAAGTGAATGAGGATTGCATCTATTCCTTCACAATGACTCCCATCTCCAGGCCTGCTRTTGCTGGGAAAGACAAGTACAGCCTTGGATTCTGCACCAGTTCCCACATGAGGACAACTATTTATTTTGGACTGCCAGAAAGACAATATATTTGTTAGCAAATTCTGCAAGATAAGAGAACAGGGAGCCTAATCGAAAGGAAGCAATTAATCCTTAGTTTTCCTACCAGACATGGATTATCTGTCAATTAGTGTCAACTCTTTAGAGAAAATAAGATCCAGAAATAATCCCAATTAGGCAGGAAAGTTTTCTGGGTTGCTTTAAGAATGGGAGGGGACTTGCTTTGCTAGAAGGCCCTGGTTCAGTTTCTCATTTCTTGTGCACAATAGCAAAGGGACCATCAGCAATCCCTGAGCAAGGAAGAAGGGAAACTCTCAGCATGGTGGGGTGGCATCAAATTTCCTCGCTCCCTGTCTGTTCAGCACCTCCATCTCCCACCCTGCCTGGTTGTATCAATAGTGTGTAGCTTGAAATGTCTGTAGAAATCTGKAAAGCACACCGCACGCTCCACGGGCACTGCAGGGCGCTCTCCCCGCGCTGGGCAGCAGTCCAACTTGCACAAGGAAATCAACACGCGCGCACACACAKAACGCTCAAAACTTTTCTACTGCCTGCAGGATTTCCTCTCACTCAGCCCAGCACCCAGGATCTGAAGGTGAGAAGTCTGCAGCCCTCTAGCCTCATGCGTGCCAGGTGCAGGCTGGGTTCAGACTGCCTGTAGTGGTTTAACCCGGCAGGCAGCCAGACGCCACACAGCCGCTCGCTCACTCCCCCACAGTGGGACGGAGAGAGAATYGGGGAAAAAAAAATTCCCGGATTGAGATAAAGACAGTTTAATAGAACAGAAAAGAAAGGAATAATAATAATAACAATGATAATAATGTAATAATGATACAATATACAAAATGAGTGATGCACAATGCAATTGCTCACCACCCGCCGAGAAAATGGCCAACAAAACGATAGCCACTTCCTGGATCCCCCCCCATTCATATACTGGGCATGACGTCACATGGTACAGAATACCCCGTTGGCCAACTGGGCTGGCTGTCCTGGCTATGCTCCCTCCCAGCCTCTTGTGCGCCTGGCAGAGCATGGGAAGCTGAAAAGACCTTGCGTAGTAGATTACCTAGCAATAACYGAAAACATTAGTGTGTTATCAACATTCTTCTTATACCAAATCCAAAACRTAGCACTAGGAAGAAATCTAACTGTATCCCGGCCGAAACCAGGACAGTATCCACCCCTTATACCATCTACGTCATGCCTAGGTCTCACATTTTCCAATACATCTCAATTAATCACCACCACCTTTCTTATCTCTTGATATATACACACAGATATCATACCGTTAGTCTATGGGCCATCCTTCTAAAATGTTCGTTGAATTCATTTAGTCCATTACTTTGGGCTCCGTCTGACATAACAGTCTTTCAGGGCAGGAAAGATGGTGTGTGGTGTTGGATTGTTGCATCCTGAAGCCAGTCCTGATTCTATTATCGCTGTGCTTTGCTCGGTTTCATCAGAGTTCATTCTTCATTAACCTGGGTGATTTTCATTGCRATGCCTTTGACAGCAACCACAGAAGTGATGATATATAATATCATATAGCAATCGACATCATACAATTCAGCTCACTGGCTATTTTCACCCAAAATCAAATCCCCTCGAGGTACACATCGGACTTCCCCATCCTTGAGCAAAAGCAATCCTATGAATGGGTTTTCCTTTGCCTGAGGCGGGAGTAACCCAGACTGTCTTCCCCAGCATATTCCTTATGTGCACTACAGGGACTTTATCCCCGTCTACAGTACGTAMAAGTTTTGATTGGGCAGGGCCAGCTCGATTGAAAGATCCCGGCCGAAACCAGGACACTGCCCCACGCAACAGGCAGCACAGTGCTTACTTACCTTGACCAACTAAGGCCAGAGATGCATTCCTGTGATGGACCAGGATCTTCAGACACACGCACACAGATGTACACACACAAGCTTGCTTGCTGTATTACAACCTGAGAGCCTCACAGACAGGACCATCACAAGGAAAGGACTTAAAGTACTGAAACAATGAGGAGGAACAGCATGTTCTGGAAAGCTGACGCTCTGACCATAGTGCAGGAGACTACCCCAGGGATGTAAAGAGAGGGATGTTCCCCCTCTCCAACTATAAGCACTTCTGCACCCCCCATGGAGGGGCTGGTGCATCCYCTTCACTCAGGTCTGGCTGCCACAAAGCCACCTGAACCAACTAAACTAAAATTCCATTGCTATCATAGCAACAAGGGATACATAACTGTGGTTGCGGAGAGGGAGAACAGTCAGCATCACCTCCTCCTTCACATCCCCACTGAAGCAGAGAGGAGGGTGCAATGACCTGCCTGCCCCGCATGCTGGGCACAGCCTCCTGCTCACCTGTGTAGGAAGAGCACTCCAGGCCCTGTCTCCACACAGCACCAGGGCCCAGCCATGGGCTGAGCCCCTCCAGGAGCATCTTGCACCCTCCTGTGAGGTCTCCTCAGGCCAGAGCACAAAGGTGCTGGAGGCCAGGAGCAGGCCATCAGAGCACAGGGGCAGGGAGCTCTATTATAATTTGCCCCTCTAGAGAGAAAACACCCAGGCATCAGCCGCTGACCTCCTCCCTCCTCCCAGTGGGATCCCAGTAAGGTCAGCCTTGCCACACAACTGCAGGGTTGCAGTCCTGAAACCCAAGGTCTTACCTGTAGCAAAAACACCAATTCCCCACTCCATCCCCAAGACTTTCAGCCCAGCAGGGAGCCCTGAAGACCCTGTCTCTCCCCACTTCTCGTGGAGAACGATGCCCTCTCCTGGGGGCCTGAGGAAGTGGCTGGAGAAGAGTTTCCCAGCCAGAGTGGGGTGAAACTCAGCAAGGTTCCCACCAGGGACCCAGTGCCTTGGGGCTGGAAGAGAGGAACGAGGGCTTAAAATAAAGATTCCCAGCTGTTAGCTGTGATCCCACTTCCTTGCATGAGCTTCTGTCAGCCACGGCCTCCAAAGGCAAACCAGCTTAACAGAACTGAAGAAGAATAAAGCTCTCCACTTGCAAACTGCTGTCCCCATCTCCTAGAGCTGCCACCACTGACCACCAGCCTGCAGAGGATGCTGTAGGGAAAGCAAGAAAAGCTGAAGGATCACAAAAATGCTTGGAAGCTAAGAGGAAATGAACATGTTTTCTGTGGGGCAGGTCCTCCAAATCTTTCCCTCAGATGCCTCAGCCAACATAATTCTTCACACAAGCACACCTCTGCTTCCACATGGTTCCACCTCCTGTCCTCTTACGTCTCCCCTACAGTCTCTACGCCTTACACCACCCTCACCATATATACCTGGCTGAAAAACTACAAACGCCTCTTCCTAATGCTACATCCTACACACAAACTGCCTTTGCTCTTTCACCTCTGCCACCCCCTTTGCTCTGCCACTCCCTGGAATTCACCAGCAAGCCTGAGGCAGAGATTTATAGCCCTGCATCGCTCTCCTTGTTCATAGAAGCCATTAGTTTCTGCTTGGTACCCAGTATAACTGGCTTAGGCCAGAGAGCTGTACACATTTCTCTCTAAATCTCCCTGTGCCACGTGCTGAGCAATCGAGCATCCTATCTCCTTAAAGACACTACCCATTGCCCTCTGCATCCGTCCCTGTGTCAAAGAGGAGAGAAGCCTGCGATTTCTCTGAACACTCCCCTGACGAAGAGGTATCTGCAGGCAAAGAAGATATGTGGAAAGGGGGCCCCAGCAAACAGATGCATGGGTGGCCAACTAGAGACGTGCAATATTGTCTCCTCCTTCTCACCTCCTCACTGCACTAGGGATGCGGCACCAGACACTGGCTCCAGCTGTTTGCAAAGCAAGCCACAGGGTGYAGAGAGCATGGCAACATGACAAGTGCTGCGTTTGCACTGCAGAGTCTACTGCCTGACCTGGCAGACAGACCTGTTTTGCCAGGCTTAGTTATAAAAAACAGAGGTAACACAGGCCTGCAAGGCAGTCACCTAGAGAAAGAATGAGAAATGTTTTTGAGATTTTAGCTCCCACACCCTTAACAGCAACATCCACTGGAGGGGAGCTCACCAATTCTTTAATCACTTTAAAAATACCTCCTTTAACCCTTCTCCAAGCCTACAGCATGTCCTGGCTATTCTGTGCCTGCCCGTTTACACAGAGAATGACACAGAGTGCAGTTTGAGCAGCTTTGGGGCTTTTGCATACAGCAGAGCATTACCTAGCAAGTGTAAGTAAGAAGAGGAGCCCTGGGTTCTGACAGAAAGCTGAACCCAATTCCCTGGAGCAAATACTGAGTGCACAAAATACAAAATCAGCTTTGCAAGGGAAGATAGAGCACCCTACAGCTAAAAGTACTCATGCCAAACAAAGAGGCAGAGAGAGCAGCAGCACAGGCAGGCAGGATGGCCGGGGGAATCTGTGCTGGGTAGATTTGGCATGGGGAGAAGACTGCTATTTCATTTGGATGGGAAAGTTAATAGCCTTGAATGAGACAGCAGTCCTGTTAGGCCAGATGTATTCACACGTTACGAGACAGCCTGTGCAGTCCAGAGGCCTGCTGCAAAGCTTGTTGAAGTCGGCATTTCCACTGACTTATAGCAAGCCTTAGATCTATCCCTCCTCAAACAAGGCAGAGAAAGGAAGTGCTGTCATCCCTGTTTCATGAGGCATTGGGGCTTTCTCACAGTCACGCAGGGTGTTGTTGGAGCTGAGTAGGGAACTGGCCCCAGTACTTCTGCTTTATCTGCCAAAGCAGCTGGTTTGCATTCCTGCACACTGCGGTGACCGTGGCAAGTGCTCTGCCCAGTTGCTTATTATTTGTGTTTTCCCGTTCCCCTCCAAAATAGCTGGCATTTGCCACCCTGCTGACATTGGAGCRGATGT
Organism: Oceanodroma leucorhoa; assembly: GCA_030449065.1. Classification (NCBI taxonomy): domain Eukaryota; kingdom Metazoa; phylum Chordata; class Aves; order Procellariiformes; genus Oceanodroma; species Oceanodroma leucorhoa. The sequence continues at coordinate 5,819,932 of JASVER010000066.1, forward strand.
CTCATTAGCACAGCTAGAACTTGGGAGGCTGGAAGAGCAAGGAGGATGAGCTCAGGTGGGAAGAAGCAACAACAACAGCAGGGGCAGGCAGATTCCGGAGAAGCAGAGATCCTTTTTTCTTGCCAGCTACACTAGTGAAGAGCCAGAGAGAAAATAATGGGTATTTATAAGCAAACCTGTCTCTAAGGCAGCAGTTTCCAAAGTCTAATAATAGGGCTTGGAGTTGTTTATTGCGTGATTCAGATAGCATTGCATAAAGCTGCTGGAAATCTCCTGCTGTCCCCAGAGCATATTCCCGAGAAGTTGTGAATTAGAGGAGGGCCTGAGTCCAGCTGCAGTGGGTTCAAGCCAGCAGGTTCTGTCTCTTCAGAGGTGCAGTAACAGCCAGCAGAGATGCTGGAGCAAACCGGGCTGTGCAGAAGAAATGTAAAAGCCTCCTCCCAGGGAAAGCCAACCACCCATTCCCTGTCTTGAGACAGGAAGGTAAGAAGCCAAGGAGCCTGATAATTGCACCTCTTTCTTTGACCCTTTGATTTCTCACACCTGCAGCAGCACTGAGCAGAGCCCAGGAACCCATGGTGCAATGCACTGTGAAATGCGGTCAAGGACTGCACCTGCCTCAAAGATTTTGCAGCAGTGGACAGAATGTCAGGGATGTGGAAAGCTACCTGTCCCCAAAATCAAGGCGAAAACCCAAGTCTGCAGATTGCTGCTACTACGCCTTGACCACTGGGCTGGTCTCAAACCAGACCTGGTAGTACAGGCAACTGCTTATGAATTCATCACAAAAACCACATCCAGTGGCCCTGTTGTTGTTTCTTGCTGACTCAGATACAATGTGTTGAAAGTGCAGCTTCCCCAGCCAAGTAGGAGGGGAGGATTAAAAACAGGAAAGGTCAAAACAGCCGCCTCTGTGTGTGAGGAGAAAACAGGGCTGGGCTCTGCAGCACAGGGCAGCACCTGGACAGCATGTTCTGAGGCAGAATAATTGCAGGGATGAGCTCTGCACCCTGCTCTTCACTACACAGACAGTCTTTCCAGCCAGCCCATTTCAATACAGGGCAGAGGAAACTTCCCAGAGAATGCCTCTTTGCTCACTCCAGGCAGGACAAGTGCTACAACAATGTCACCCGGACTATTAGAAACCAGAGAAGGCCAAAGCAGTGGAACACAGACAAGCTTGCCCTTTTCTAGAAAAAGTTGCTTGAAGCCTGTTTTGTCAATCATGTTTAAACATCCAGTAATTCACCTCCCAAGCAGGATTCATGGAGTTACAGGACAAGTGAGTGACAGTATTGCACGAGAACCCAGGCTCCTGGCTCTCTAGTCTAGTCTTTTAGTCAGGCATGCAGTCACATGCACTTGTTTGCAGGAGACTAGGGGGCCTCTGCCTCTGCATCCAGCCTCAGACCCTGCCTCTTCACTGATCCCACAATAAAATGCACCTCTGTCCAGTCCTGGTTGCACTCCCCCAGTATGGATGAAGAACTGGGAAGGAAGGGAGCAGAGGACTGCATTGATCAAGAGTCCTGCTAGGCTATGATGCTCTCTCACCCTGCACATTCACCCTGACCTTTTTTTTGCTGCTTAGCAGACACAGCTGGAGTTTGCAAAGCAGACAGATGGGGCCTCATTACTACCTCTCCAGGCAAGCAGATAGAGACATGTGCAGTTATTCACAGGGACATGTGCTGAATCTCAGCAGGGCTGGGATGATGCTCAGGTTCTGACAGATGCTGGAAGAGAAAGAAATTCACATCTCTTTCCTCCATCAGTGCCTGGAGAGCTAGGAACTCAAAACCACAGAATTTCATTACCAGGGCCTCTCCCCACTACTACTTTGAGCCCTTCTTACAGCAACAAAATAAAACACACGACCTACTAACTCCATATCTTTTGTGGGATGTGAGGTGGCCTCAAATACTTAGATAGACCCTGCTTCTGAGGCTAGTACAAGTAGCAAGGAAAGAGCTGTTACCAGTAAGGCCACAACTAAGAACTGTCTAAGCATTAGGCTCACCAGAGACAAGGCAGGGGAATAGGGGAGAGGAAACAGCAGTTGTTATTTGACACTGACCATCACTGTCGCGGGTACCAAATTTTGGTCTGGTCCCTTCAGTATCACTCAGAGGATGCACAGTCTGCTTTGGAAATAACGTCCCCCCACCATGCTTTACAGAATTTTCCTGTATGTTGGCAATGCAACATGGCAAGTGACAGTGCTTCCCCATTCCTATGGAGAGAAGAATTGTCAAACAGCAGCTGCGCTCTGATATGACAGCTTGCCATATCATAAATCTGTCCTAGAACAATCAGCTCCCATGCAGGTCTGCCAGTCACACCTGAAAGCTGGCCTGTGGCATTCCCAGCTAAGTCACCCCGAAGCCTTCCCAGCCTACATGCAGCCCTCAACATTTTATTCACTGTTATTCATGTCCAAGGTACCCACACCTCAACTCCTTTGCCCCTACTTCTTCACACACACTCTCAGCTCCTGGCTTCTAAGAGAGTACATTATTTCAAATAAATTTCCTACAGAAAGAAGACAAAAAAGTTTGAACAGGAAAAAAACCCTGAGTCAAGGAAAGCTTAAGTATCACCTCTGTGAAGATGCAGTGTCCTTTTTGTTTTCCTTTCAAAAAAGAGCAGATTTGCATTGAACATCCTTGGAAACGTGTTCGAGTCCAGGAATGCCCTCTTCTGACGTGCCCCAGCCCAGGCAGAGCCCTAGGTGGAGATGACCAGCTTACACATATGCCTGCCTTTCAAGCAGGTTGCAGCTGAGCCCCAGGAACAGGCAGAAGAAGCAGGAGCAAAACTGAAATGGACCTCAAATCCTGCTACAGCAGACAAGCAGGAAAAAATAGTTCTGTGGAAATCGTGACTTCCCTCAGCCTATTTCTGAGAGTGTCAATCTGTCTCATTGCTGGCGCTTCCTCAGGGACTCTCCACGTCAGTGCTCCTTGTTGCAAAGACCGGATGAGCTCAGACAAGATGGAATTTACTGGGTCCCAGTATTTCACAGCAGCACTTGTCCAACCTGCAGTGCTCTCAGCCTCAGTTTAAAGGTGGAGAAATACTGCCAGCAAAGAGGAGGTTAGGAATACTGTAACCCCTGTACATTCTCCGACCAACTGCGAGTGTCTCGCGCCATCTCTCAGCTTCATGCAAGACACCTGATCTAGCCACAGTCATGATGGCAAGGTTGTGCCCAGCCATGTTTCTGTCAAGATACCAGCTTCTGTCAGTGTGTCAGGTCAGACACCAGCAGCACTGTAGAAAGCCATCTAGATACCTTCTTCTCCAGAACCAGCCAGAAGAATACAAAGAGCCCTTTCTCCAGAGACAGAAAGGAGACATCGGTGGATTGCCTACACAATCCTGATGTGCTACCCAACAGGTTTGGTCACAACACCCCTTTCTGCCCGAGGGCAACTCTAGGCAGGGAATCCAGCTGAGGCAGATCAGTAATTTGTGGTTTGACCCTTCACCCACGAGCTCGCAAACCACAAGACTTTATTTATTTTTTAATAGAGATCATAAACTAGCTGTCTCAAATCTGTCTCCTCACAATGAGATCATGCATTTGCTTTAATTAGGGTCAAAGCAAAAAGAAAAAGAAAAAAAAACAGAAGCCCCTCCCTCAAGCTTGCTAACAAAACCAGAAAAGCAAACTACAAACTGCCTTTAAAAATGTTTTGTTTTGGACGCAGCTCCACCTTTTGGCACAAACCTCTTTGCATCCACATCTGCATTCAAAAAGCAAGATCCTTCATCCAGCTAAACCTGAGCCAGGTAGGCAATTCTTGCAGTCTCTTCCTCAGGCCCCGATGCACATACTCCTTGGACTTGTACTGCTCACTCCATCAAGTCTGTTTATTTACTAGTAATCTTCTCGTTATTGATGGCTTTTTGCTTAATCTCAGCACTGCACAGAGTGCAACAGTCCTGACTTGTGAATTATGGAAAGATGAGGGGAGCCTTAGCATTTCCTCTCGGAAATCTCACCTATGGCTCAGTCTTTATGATAGAAACACAATTAGTAGCAACTTCACCTTCTCATTCCCAGTAGTAGTCACAGCTGAGATCGATAGATTGCCTCTATGCTACATTCTGGCTGCTCAGTAACACTACCCATGACAACAATTATGCATTAGCAGGGACTAAAGGAAGAGAGGCCCTAGCTCCTTGACCTGCTGCCAGGAAGGCTGGTTCTGTGCCAAAGACACTAGATAAGAAACAACTTGTAGGTCAGACTCCATGTCTGACCTTAAATGAGTTGTTGGGTCAAGATCTTTGCAGCATTGAGAGTCCCAACTTCCCCCTGAAATCAGCATTAAAATGTGATCTACTCTTGTCGTCCATGAGAGTAACAACCCTACCTTTCTCTGCCTCATCTCTTTAGCCTGCAGATTCTCCAAGTGGCAGGCATCTCTTTAGCCTGCAAATTCTCCAGGTGGCAGGACTGACTCCACCTGTTTACATGGTAAGCAGCAAAATGGAGTCCCTGCCTTGATTTGAAACTCTGGAATGCAAAGCTGTCCAGCTGTCCACTACCCGTAGCTGCACCTGCATTTACTACCAGGAACCAAACATTTGCTGCATTCCTCTGGAAAACACTGGTAACTCCTAACCACTGTTAAGTTATCAGTCTCCCACCACCACCCTGAAACAGGAATCAAACTGGAGAGGATGGTGGAGCAGCCACAGTAATTTAAAATGGCTATTTACTGTACCGTCTTTTCACATCAAACATGAGGTTACAGGCTATGCCAACATAGAACAGTCATACAAACAGCACCAGAGAGAGGTGCAATTGGTTCTTTAACCGTATTTGTTTCTTTATTTGATTTAAGGTCAGGGATTAGCAAGGGGAAAGGCAACAAGCAGGGCAAGAGTTTTGGTTTTGATTGACTGGCACTGTAGAGCCCAGTTCAACATATGTAAACTTTTATGAGGGGCAGAGCTGGCTGGAGGGAGGTGGGGGAATACTATGACTACAGACACTACAATGTTGATCTGCAATGTGACTCTGACCTTCCAGACCAGCTCACCCAAGACACCAGTTGCTTGGCTGAAAACCTTGAAGCTCCGCATTTGACTCTTATGAAGGGTGATATTTGCACAGGGTGAAATCCATCTCTCTGAAGAGAGCCAAGACTTAGACACCACAGATGGTTCCCTAAGCCTTCAAAGTTTGAATTCAGAGTCTCAGCTTCAAACTGCTCCTCCATATAGTGGGGGTGCAATGGAAGAGAATTGCATTCTCCATGCTGTAATCATCCAGACGACGAAGCAGCGCACTGTTTGCTCTTACCATGTTTTGCACTTTATAAGCTGTGTTTCCAATAGAGCACAATGTCGTTAAAAAAACCTCCTCCTTAATGAAATGCGGGGGATTCAGAACAACTCTCTCTCTGTTTCTTAAGTTGCTCTTATGATTCAGCCCATGCCTTGCTCCTCATCCAGCTCCTCCTGCTTTGTCCCAGCAGTTTCATGTTAAATCACAGCCCCATTGGTACAGCCTGCCCTTCCCATCCTGCTCAGCTGTCAGCCCGCAGACTGGCCAAGAGACCTGCCTAGCACTGTGTTCTGCACCTGGACCAACACATGTATCCTCAGAGGCACACGCTTTTCTGTTTGGATCCCAACAGCTTCCAAACATACAAACCTGCTTCCTGAGCCACCTGCTCTGGCACTCTGTCACTGCAAACACAGACCAATCTGATTAGATTACAGTCACAGTGAGGCATGGAGCTTGTGCAGCCTTTTTGCAAGAGGAACTTCCTCTCTGCTCCATCTCATGCCATCCCATCCCCACAGAGTTCCAAGGATGTGAGCGAAAACAACTCCCTTCACCTAGCTTGTGATACTGCGTGTTTTAAAACTGGAGATATAATAAATAAAGCATTGCTCTGAAGCATATTGGACCAATGTAACACATACTGTCTGTTCTGGGAAACAGAACTGCAAAAAAATAATTAATCCTTCTTCTCCTCTCTGGATGTTTCCAGAAATTTTAAGATGCTGTAGTCTAGAATTCGAAGGATGTTATAGGTATCTTTAAAAAATTATTATAAATAGCAAACAAACCCTTGGTTTCACGGATAACAGAAACACACTGATCCCGTTAAAACAGGTAATTGGCTGAACTCCTAAGTTTGTTTTTTTTTCTCCCCAAAGCACAGGTTTATCCTTGAAAGTGACTCCTGGACAGAGCAACTTTAGGCTGTTTCTCTGCAGTGCATGCTACTTCATTCCTTGAGATTCAGTGCATTTCAGTTAATTGTCTCTCAGGTGCTTCCCTCTTTTCCCCTTCCTTTTTCTTAAAAAAAAATTTCCTAAACATTGTTACCTGAAAAAATTCCCTAGGAGAAGGTGAGCACTACTTAAGCAGATGAGTAGAGTGGAGGGGGGGCAGCGGCAGTGAGAGGCTGAGCTGGATTCTCCCAGTACCAGATTGCAATCTGGAGCAGAACCTCATACTGTCATTCCTTTATATTTTTCCATTTTTCTCTTCTCTAGTGTAATAGATGATAACACAGGGAGCAGCAGGGATAATACGTTCGTAGGTGGCTGCTGGGTTTTCAAATGGTTTCTTACCAGTATGTTCTGTGTAGGCAGAGCAGAGACCTGACACTGAGAACTGAAAGCAGATGATGCAGCCTTTTTACAGCTGGAAGCTTGCAGAGCGAAATCACTTCATGGGAAATCTTTGTTAGTGAATCTTACAAGTGTAATCTTTCAAAAAGGGAACTGAAGATGGCTTAGGCAGCTGTCCAAGAGTGTCAGCAGATGCTTTTGGTTTTGTTGCCCAGGTGTGTTGCTAGCCTCCCATTTTTTTCCTGGGTTGCTTCGACCTCCGGGATTTCAGAATACTATAGTTTGCGTACCATGTGTACTGTTCAGAGAGGAGAGGGACGTAGAATGCACGCAGCAGCTTTGAGGACCTGAAACCAGAAAGGAAAAACAAATCATCCTTACATTAGCCAGTATGTTCAAAACAATGCAAATGAGGCTTTGCAAAAGATTTGGGCTGGCGAGTCAGTGACTTGAGGAATGCTCATGGTTCAGGCCCAGTCACATTTTCTCCTTGTCGGTGGGACCAAAGCTGGTTTGTGCCAGCATCACCAGTTTAAGAGCAGCAGCCTGCCCAGTTCTTCAGCATGCTGCTATCCATTCCAGTAGGATTGAGGGGGAGAGAGGGCAGGAAGGTGTTGTAATTATCAAGAGAAACTTAGGTCCTGGATATCACCGTCCAAAAAGCAGACAGTACAGCCCTGTGGGCCTTTGGTATCATACAGACAGGCAGGTCTCCTGTTCCTCAGGGTACGCTATGAAGGTGAAAGATAGCAAGGCTGCATTTAGCTGCTGGCATCTCCTCTTTTCTATCCAATCTTTCTGGCTACCTATTCCTCCACACATGTCTGAAGGGCAGACAGAAGCTGTGATGGGCACTGGCATTTTGAAGTTTTGCTCTTGTGCTGATCTTCTGTTGAGGGTATTGAATTAAAGAGGGGTGGACTGCTCTAAAGCCTACAAGGCAGTTTGCTGCAGGCTGCCAGCATTCACTCCGTGCCTTGCTAGTGCTGGGAGCTGGCATTTCACAGCACTTCGCATCAATTGGACCAATGGAGTACTCAAGCATGGAGGGTTTAATGGCTGCATCAAATTAGTACCTTTTGTTTGGTTGCTAATTGCTGGAGCTGTGCTAGCTGACTACATTTTAAATGCATGTATTCTCTTACTGAGCAAACTAATAGTAAAATCCAGGTTTAAATATGAAGCGGACAAATATAATGTCCTTCAGCAGCAGCACTGAACGTTGCTCGAAGCTTCAAAAAATTGAGCAACTTATTGAAATCAAGGCTGGGGCAGAGTCTTGCTTCCTCAGCATTGAAGCTTATCTCTGCCTCTTTAAGATCAGCTTGTTGGTGAACTATCAACCCTTGACAGACCTAAGTCTAACTCCATCCACATAAAGCTTGGAAAAGCAGCAGCAGCACTCAATTTTGATTTGCAGCATGGCTAAGTGGTCAGGGATGGTACACAAATCCAGCATATACTTGCTGGTCACTGCAATTCACACAGCTTTGCTGGTAACACAGCCAAGGTTCTGGACATCCAACTCAAGTCACTTTTTCAGAAGAAAAATAAATTGTGTTTTGTTAGCTTATTGTAAGGCAGCACTGGTATCTTTCAAAAATGCAGTCCAAAAAACAATGGCAGGAACTGCCACTGTGAACTACATCTCCCCAGAGGCTCCCAGGGTTCTTAGGCAGCCTTACTGTAATTCATCTGAGAACAAGCAGCTCATGGTCTCCTGCAACTTGGGGTAAAAGACTGTCCAGGAAAAGACTGGTGATATCTACTTGCATTGGCACGGCACCACTCGGCAGTAGGGTCCTGTTACATAAGGTGCCATACAAGCACAAAGCAAGGCATTTTTCAGTTGAAATGTTCCCTCTTTAGACAGACGAAGTGACAGACAAAGCAGTATTCTTCCCACACTGGAGACAGGAAACTGAGGCAGAAAGTATTGTCTACCCTCAGAGAGACTGAGCAAGTCTGAATTCCTAAAATTTACAAGTCCCACTTCTAACTGTGACACTGCCTCCTTTCAACATCCAGCATCTTGTAAGCCTGCTTTTTGCCAAGCACTCAGCTTGTGCTTTAGGATATAAAAATGCTGATTGCTTTGCCTCGAAGAACAAAATGCTCAGTGATAATACTTAGGCCTTTACAAATTGTAAAGCACCCAACAAAGTTCTTAAATAAAAGAATCACTGGAAATGGTTGCTCTTTGTGAATTCCTGAGGTGCTGGAATTGGGAACATGTTCAAAGCAGAATCTCTTAGTAGCAAATAACTAGGCAGAAGATGGTAATTTTGGTGTATTGTGAACAAGGAATAATTTTTGCAGCTGTCATTTCCTTGTGCCTGGAAACTGGAGGTCATTCCTCCCTCCAGTCACTAGAAGCAAAGGCATCCCTTTGAAAACAAGTGCTTGATTTTCCTCCTCCATCTCTTGTGGCTAATGAACATCGTGTCATTGCTGAACTTATTCTAGCATCTCCTCCCCTAAGCCTGACAACCCACCATTGCTACCATGGCTGCTCTCTGTGAATCATGTGGTTTCACTTCAATTCCCTTTAGCAAAGAAAAAGAAAAGAAAGAAAAACAAGAAAAAGCAACTGTGTTCAAGCTGCTTGGGATGCTGTTTCAAACAAGGAACATGAAAAATAAGGTAGAGTACCATCTTGCTGCTACATTGTAAAAAAGGGACAGAAACTAGCACAATTCCCAAGAGCTCAGAGTGTGTGCTTGTGTTGAGATGAAGTAATTTGTCGAATTAGCCTTCTGCGGTTTAGCTCAGGGACAGAGAGGAAGGCAGCACCTTCAGCTGATGGCTGAGGTCCCGAGGATACAGTCTGCAGCACCGAAAATGCTTCAGTCACTCAGTACAGACGTAGAGCGGACAGCAGTCTGACAACAGCACCCGGTTCACACCCTCCCCTTCACCTGGATGCATCTACATGCTGACAGCCTGATTGCTCTGGGTCTGATGGCTGGAGCAACAGAACTAAGCACCTGTGTTCACCCTCRGTGCTGGTGCATCTCACCAGGTATTCTGAACTATAGGCCCAATGCAGCTCACATGGTTGTGCTCATGTGGTCTTTTGGGCATACGTTCAGAACGTGCAGGATTCGGCTTTGCTTTCTAGAACAAAAGCATATTCCAGGAGCTGGTAGTAGCAAAAATCTCCTCCCAAATAAGCCAGCTCAATGTAACCATCCTGAGTTTGCAGACAGCCTGAAACAACTCTGAGCAACGAAAGCTCTTCACATGCTCTTAACTTTGCTGGCAGCTCAGCCCTTATTAGCAGCAGTTTAAATATCAGTGTTCACTGTTTCAGTTTATATCAGCAGTGAAACAGAAGGAGAAAATACTGTCGGTAAAAAGAAGATCAAAAAAGGAGACGCAGGAATGACTGATGGAAAAAAATACCAAGGGTGGAAAGTGATGAGGAACGCAGAGCAGAAAGATCGCTGCTCTTCCCACCAGTGGATGTCATACATAATGCTAAGGCACTCACGACAAATAACAATACAGTGAATTGGTGTATAAAGGCCACAGCTGATTTACATTCCTGTACTCCTCCCCCAAAACAAGAAKTACATGCTCCAAGAATGGAGAGCTGTAAATCTCATTTAGCAGAGGAGACCCCAAAAGTGAAGTTCACCCTGCTCTTCAAGGTGAAATGATGTATTACTCAAACTGTCAAGTCCACAAGGAGTCCTTGGTTTCCACCAGGTGTTAGCTAGTCAGGCTGCTGGTGCCACAGCAAAATGACTCTTCRCTAACAAGACCTACAAAGGTGAAAAGGGAACAGTTTACACTGGTGCCAATTACCCAGTCTAAGGACACAGGTTAAAAAAAGGCAACAGAAAATAAAAGAGGCATCTTAAAAATAGTAACATTTATGTGCTCAGAGAATCACATCTCAGATATAAAAACATGAAACCCTGAATATGGCATGGTAAATGGTAGCACCAACATATCTGCTCCACAGCKATAAGGTCAGCCTTTGTATTTGTTCAGCAGCAACTTTCTCACTGAAAAGAGACTCAGACTGGACACAACCACAAGGCTGCACTCTCTGCTGCTGGTAACTACAGAGTAGCAAGGCCCTGGATGCCTGCTCTCRTCAGCAGCCATGAGAGAACCACCTGCACCTACAGCCCAGGAAGTCATGGTAGAGCTTTAAATTCAGACAGGGAACYTTCACCTCCTCTCGCCTCACTTCGTCAGGCTCAGCAACCTCAGACAGCAGATGGCACATGGAAGGGGTTGGGATGACAGTGAATATATATATAGATAATATTCTATTTGCACTTGCTTCTAAATTTGTCCCCCAGAGACTCTGAGTGTGCACAGCCTTAATCAGCATAGAGCTCCCAAGCAGCATGTTGGTAGCAAGATCTAGGCCACAATCACTCGAAGCTGGGAAGCCAAGGGCATAGTGCAAYGCTACTGGAACACTGATACAGCAAGGCTCTTTCAGTGGTGGGCTCCAGGCTGGAGCCAGGCAACAGGCAAATTCTGCCCAGCTCTTGCTGTGCTCCAGACATGGGASGTATCGCACATTCTGGGGGGGTCTGAATTCTTTTCCAGTTTTTTGGTTTCTAGGGGAGCGACTGCTATAGCACCCAGAGCAGCTCCCAGCTAGGATAGAGGTTCACAGTTACCAGTACGCCCAGCAGAGCTGGAACCACAGTGCCATTTGGTGCCAAGCATATTTCTGTAAATTACATATTGGACTTCAGAAGAAAGCAACTCAACAGTCCTGTTCTACTAATGCCAGTGGAGGCTCTTCTGGAATGGAAGCAAGGACTTCTAAGTGAAGATGTTCAAGTCCCCCCTCCCAAGCTCATAGACTGACACAGAATGGAAGCAGTTAGATACATGTAGTGGGGGGAGATTCTTCCTAACTGCATCCTGTAACCTGAACTTCTCACCCCAGTGACTGCAGAATTCAGAAAGAAGCATGAGAAGGAAGAAGAGAAGGCAATGGCAGAAAGAAGAGGCAGGAGGAAGTTGAATCTCTGCCACATGGGCAGGACCTCGTACCTTCTAGCTACGGGCATACACAGGAAGCACATGATCAAAGCTCTCTGAAACCCATTAAYGTTTGCACTTCCTCTAGGTGTTAAATTTTGTACCAGCCATGCACCTRAGAAGTAATTTAGCTACTTGTAAAACAAAAGTAGGGAAAACATTTCATGGAGGAAAGCACCATTAAAGGGAATGAGACAGAGTCTCTTGTCAAACCAGGGTAATGATATGCTAGAACAAGGTGACCGAATCATTAATTTTGCACGAAGAATATTTTTTTTTGATGGAAAACCCAAGCGTTTGGAGCAAGCAGACGGCTCAGCCTAAAGAGCTGGAAAATATGTGGTCCTCAGTGGGGAGCTGTAATATATTTCCCCTTTTTTGTGCCAGATTCGGAGTGCTCAGCCAATATAGAATTAAATGGACCTGGACAAAGCAGCTTCCTGAGGAGCATAATTAGCTGGTGGCTTGCAGTACTCTCTAATTCAATTAGCAGCACCATTTATCAGAGCCAGCTGAGATTTACATTTACACTTGCTGACGTCAATGTGAGACTCGCAGTGAGTCCCAGAAGCCTCCAGTTCAGCAGCAGTGAATTGAACTGCTGGGGTCATTTATTTTCAAAGAACAAGAGCTGGAGTTTGGGTTTGGGTGGGGAGTTGTTTGATTTTTTTTCTCCCCCAAATGCTCCTTGCTCTGCAGTCACTGAGCTGCAGACCTGAAATCTACTCTGACAGCTTCCCTCACAGCTCAGTTCRAAGAGACACTTCTTCTGTTCCTCCTTCCCTTTTATAAAAAAAGCTGCATTTTCATAGTGTTTTTACACTTATTTCATAGGTAGCAGGGGACATTTCCAAATCATTGTGTGGAAGCAGGTGCCAGATTTGAGAGATGTGTCATACTGCTGAGCTGGGGAGCGGGGGGAAGGTACACGCTCAGAAATGCAAGCAGCCTGGATCATTATAGGAGTTCTTGATGCATCTTCAGACTCTACCCACAGACCTGTGTGTCTGACCCTGGGAAGAAGTCTCCCCACAGATCTACTAGCTTTGGGATCCTTTCAGCTTTCCAATTTCTAGCACCTAACATGCTGTTACAACTGTTACTGCTGCTCTCCTGCAGCTAAACTCCCCAGAATGATCAATTTCTCAACTCTAAGGGAGACAGCACTGCCTAGATTTGTTGCCTCAAACTAAAACGAAACAAAACCACAAAAGTGTTTTTGCTGGGATTTCCATACCTTCTCCACTATCAGGCCTGCCAACAGCTTTCTGGACTACAGAAGTACTTGTTGCATCCCTGAACAGTCTCAGGGCATTACTGATGSCCTCAGAGGACCTTCCAGCTGGATGGAGTGGCAACGCTCAGTGTCACCCCTCTGAGGCTCTGCAGTGCCCAGCTCTAGCAGGCTTGGTGCTCTATAGCCTGAGATAAGGACAGAAGCAAGCAAAGCAAGGGCTGACTAGCAGCAAGGGAGACTGCTGCAGCCACAGACAGAAAGATGCTCCAGGACTACTTGCTTTGCGAATGAGTTTTTCTAATCTCAATAAAGGGACAGTAGCTAATGCCTGGGTCTGTGTAGGGTGAGACAGACCCTCGCATCTCATTCAATTGCTAGGCAGATCTGCAATTGCCAGTAGCTAACTCATCTGTCAGCTGCCAATCTACTGCAAAACTTGTGTAATTTCCCCTTTTAAAAATTGCTTTAGCCCCATTATTTTATGCAAGTTACAACTCAGTCACACTCAGGGAAAAAAACCAAACCAAACAATGCTGTCTTATTTTAGAAATGCTATGACGCATTCAGAGCAAGGAGCTCAACAGACTGAACATTTGCCATGGGAAAACTTTATATGGATGTTGCAGCAAAATTCCAATACTCAGATGCAAAACAATGCAAAGGTATTTACCTACCACTGCTATTATGAAGTTCCTCACTCTCATTCATTGTCAACAAACTCCTGGAGATAAGTGGGGAGCTAACAAACTTTTGGTCCAAATGGGAAACTGCAACACAGGGAGGGTTTAAGAGACCTGGACGTGGGAGTCCAGGGAGCACCAAATTCCAGCTGAGCCCCTTAATCACTCCTCCACCCTACCTCTTCTCCAAGGGCCAAATTACAGAAATAAACTAAAAAYATATGACAAAAAATTATGAAGCAGGCAATCCAAAAAGAGCCTTTCTGAAATTTCTCTTACTCAAGCTGTTGTGGATGGGCTGGCAAAAGGGGCCTTGACCTTGTCTGTAGTATCCAATTTTAAATGTGATACCTTTAAATGACACACTGGCTAAAACCAGGGCAGATCAGACCTTGCATGGTTTGTTCTTTCTGCTCTTCACTGTACCATGCGTTGTCTTGGAAAGCTGTGCCCACAGCTACGCATTTGCCCTGCTATGCAGGCCATGGTTCCCAGCTTACTGTTCGTTTTCAGGGGGAACAGAGAACGTGTCAGACAAGCAGGGTGACAAGATGGGGAGACACTGCTGGTTCCCTCTTATCCCTCAGCATCAGTGATACCTCCCAGGCAAGCACATRCCCTTCTAGCCCTTCACCAGCACTGTGCACTCGAGCTGCCCCACCTGTGGGCTGCTGAAGGTCTGCTGAAGGGACAGAGTCCAGTGCTCCAACCTGGGGGAGCTCTAGAAATACTAACAGCAGGGATGGAAGTCAGACCTGCTGCTATGGCAACCTGGCCTCCTCCACTGGTGAAGACACCACACCTCCCCTCYGCTCCAGCTGTGAGGCATTGATAAGGAACAGCATGGAGAATTTCCATGCAGCCCAAGAACAGGAGCGGAGGAGGCTGACAGGCAACACCAGCAGGGCTAAGGATCTGACTGCCTGACCTACTCTTGGGACATGCTCTGCAAACCCTCTTCTATTCCACTCTCCCACTAATGCAATAGCATCTTTTATTAAGGAGGACACAGCAGCCAGAAAGATCCCCTTCCCTCCCCACCACCTTTAGATGATCTGTTCTAAAGTCTTGGTGATGGCTTAGCCAGGGAGTATGCTCCCTTTTCCCCACCCCCATTATTCTGCCTTTATATCTCATCGTTACCAGGGTCAGTATGCTCTGGCAGGACAYGGGGGTTTAGCTGTGAATAGGGAAATTCCTTAATCTTATCAATTTCCCCTAATAAGAAGAAGGGGAAAAAGAAGAAAGAAAAATGTCATAGTGACTCATATGGAAATAGCATTAAAGCAGTGAAGAGAGTGAAAAGGGCTCAGCTCAGTACTGATATGCATTTGGCTCTAGCTTAACTCCTTGCACTGATTCCAGTCAGCATTGCAGGCYGCAGTAGGGTCAGGATTGAGATGGTATCAGATATACACACACCTTACCGGAAAAATCCCCAGCCAAGTCAGGAATGAACAAAAAAGCYTGGGTGAAAGTGGAGGATTCAAAACACTTGTGTCTGTCCTGTGGTAAGGCCTACAGCTGCAGGCTCAACTCYCTCCCCACAAAAGGAGCAGATACACTGTGCTGTTGCTTCCAGACAGATGCTGGTTTGTATTCAGCAGGGCACAGCCTCTAAAGGAATACAAAATGGGTTCAGAAGAGAGAGCAGTGGTATGTCTCTCATGAGCTTTAATCAAAAGCTCAGAGTCTATGGGTGGGAGCTGAAAGTGCAATAATCCAAAAAGCCCCATGAGACAGACCAACTCCTTCTCTACCAAACATCAGCTAAGTACAGGAAAAATGAGCAAAAGTGGAAAGAAGCCATGGAGAATCCAGGACATTCTGGAGAAGTCTATGAGAGGTACAGTCATACCAGAATAATTCACTTTGCTCTCATTAGGCAGGCTAGCATCTCTGAGGCAGACAGCCRCTACCTCTGAAAGCACCCCTAGCAAATGACATCCCCATGGTTAACCCAAGGTGCCTTAAAGGCTCATTTGGACCTGACTCAGTGCCTCTGATTGACTTCAGACCTTTAGAACAGGTCCAAACAATCAAAGCTTGGCTGTTCAGCAGAYGATAGCAAGATAAACCAGCTTTTAAAACACATGAATGTGTCTTCAAAGCAGAAATGCACATTCAGGGGTATATGCTCTGCACAAGGAGTCCTTTGCAAAACTCTTATGCAGATGCTTCTATTGCCTCATTAATAAGACTCATTGGCCATCTCATTCTCCCTTCCTAAAGTCCTGCCCGAATGTAACAGCAGGTCTCTCGGAAAACATAGTTCATGAAAAACCTTGCCAAGAAAACTTGTTTGTGTCAGCAAGCTGGGAACATTAGAGCACTCCTGGGAGTTGCTCTAACATTATCACTCTTTCTCACTGTTCAACTGCCTTCACCAGCCCCCCTCCCTGGAGGGTCCTATTACTAGGAAACAATAACGTCCCACATAGAAAATAGGAGGGCACTGAACTCTGTGTTAGTTTTTTGCACAGGTTTTTCCAGTCAGCCTCTCTGTCCTGTTATGACAGCTACATGACCAGAGCTTTAAATGACTAAATAACCATCTCCTTACAGCCGAGGGTTCCTGTATTTGCAGGAACRTATTAACAATGTTCCTAGTTTGACAACCCTGATTCCATCCCCTGTTAGCCTGGAGGAGAGCAATTTCAGTCTCTGCTTCTCACAGAAATTCCTGTTCAGACACACAAGCAAGTTGTTCGGTGAACAGTAGAACTAATGAAGAACAGACTCAAGTAGAGGTCTCGTCCAYGGATTCTCTGATGCCTAATAAAGGTGTGATGTTGCTGACTTTTCACTCGATGAGACTGCCTCCTCTCTCTGTCTGCCAGCTTTCATAAAATCTGTAAGAGCTCATGCTCTCTGAGCCTGACTTACACCTGTCTTGAATTTGGCTGAAACAAGACAGCAGATTCAAAAGTCTGTCGGGAGGACATGACATACACCTCATTTCCTTAGAAAGTAAAACAAAAAACATTACTTCAGCAAGAAGGGCACAAGGAGGATTCTTTTTAAAAATAATCCTTCTCACCACCCTTCTCAGCTAGCTTCACCCTCTAAAGCAACCTAGTCATAAATATTACAAGCACAAGTTTGACAAAGGTTCCACTGTAGCCAGAAAGCTGCCTTTACTGGGAACTGGATTTCAAGCTGGCATTTGCCAATGTATCTTTCCTCCCTGTATATAGCTACTTTTGCAAGCAGATAATYGAACAGAATTAGTTCACAGACCTGCCACCCTTTCTCCCTCCCTCTCAAATGTGTAAAGCATACCTGGAAGCATCTAGGAATGGCTTGTAGGCAATGGTTACCCACTCTTCTTTGTTGGAGGAATACCTTGGCTCCCTTGGCGTTTCGGTTGCTGTATCCAAGTCCACCAGATAGTGGCATTTGGAAATGTCAATCTGCAGAAAGACAGACATTCTTGTGGTTTATTTCCTGGAGGCTTCTGGTTGTATGTGTTCATTTATACAAGCTGTTACTTACTAATGAGAAGGGGGTTAAATTTCTAGCAACAGGTGAAATGCTTCATGCAGGATACACGGTAAAATATTTTGAATGTTTTCAAGTAAAATCTTTATGGGGGAATACAAGCTACCACTACTGCTCTGGTCATAGGAGAGTCCTAGGGTCCCTCTCTGAGGAATTACCACTGCCAGCTCTCTTACTGAGGAACTGTCAAGTCACAGAAGGGAATTTGAGGTAGCAGAACCAATTCTGTTGATGTTTTTCCTGGTGGATGTCTAACTAGCTATTCTTACAATGCTGACTCCACAAGCTCCCCAGGCAAAAGACGTCACTATCTTTATTGTTAGAAAGGTTTCCTGATGTCTACACTGAATCTTCTTCTGTCTCAGCTACGCCTGTTCCTACCTGGTTTACAYCATGAACAAGGAACATTGTTTTCCTTGTGATAGCTTTTACATACTGGAGTTCTACTATCTAAAGATGGCTCTTGTCTTCTCTACAACCCTATTTTACTCTATAGTCAYGTTTTCTACCCCTGTGATCATTCTTGTGGGTCTTCAATTAGTCACATCTACCCTGAATGCAGTGCCCAAATCAGATGTAGTACTTTAATGAAGGCTTTCTAATGCAGAGCAGCAAAGCAACAGTTGCACAACATGCTCCTGTGCATATAAGCCTCTATGTGGCTCTTCTCCTTATACAGCAGCATGGCATTACTAAGTTGTATTCATCCAGTGATTCGTTGCACCCCTGGATCCTTTCCTGAAGGACTTGTGCCTAACTGGCTGGTCTTCAACCTACATGTATTCACCTAATTATTTCTGTCTAGTGCACTGTCCATACTAAATTTAATCCTTTTTTTTTTTTTTGGATCCTTTCTCCCAGTGTCAAAAGTGTCAAAATCACTTTGAATTCTAATTACATACTTTCTCCCACATAATTTGTTATTTAATAAGCCTATTGCCTATTCCTCCCTCACCCCTGCAAATCATTGATAAAAACTCTGAAAAGGACAGACCTTTGCAGTTTCCAATACACCCTCTCATTTTGAGTGATCTATGGATAACTACTCCTATCACTACTGTAACAGCAATTCATGAATTCTGCTCCAAAGAGCATGCACAACAGTGAGAAGGGCACCTTATGTCAAGGCACATCCAGAGGAATATTTCTGTAGAYCAGAGGAATACTAAACATGGATACTGGGAAGTGTACCAACTCAGCACTCGTTTGTCACGATCATGAACTGTTTGTAATGTATAAACAKCCAAAGACACTGCCAATTAACGTCTTGTATAGGAGCTGTCCTGGCCCTAAAGAATGTACAGTCAAGTTCA
The DNA here is from genome assembly GCA_030449065.1 of Oceanodroma leucorhoa. NCBI lineage: Eukaryota > Metazoa > Chordata > Aves > Procellariiformes > Oceanodroma > Oceanodroma leucorhoa. The sequence continues at coordinate 5,838,282 of JASVER010000066.1, forward strand.
CACAATAAAGGCTTGACCCACTGCCCAAGGAAGATGACGAAGTACATGCTAGATCAGGTTGAGGGGAGCCAATGCTTCACGCTCCCCCATTTATTCTCTGTAAGAAACAGTGTATCTGCCAACTTTCTGCAAAAGAAATTCCCTCACTCTCCTAATTTCTCATGCCTTCTTTGGAAGTGCTTTTACAATCAGTTGCATACAATTCCAGCACATTTGGCTTGGAACACATACAGACCAATACGGGTTACCCACAAGGATCGCACAAGCTCCACAACCTGTTAACTCTGCAAGCCTCATGGTACCAGTCTTGTCATCTCATGGCAGGGCTTAAGCAGAATCATGGAAAACAGTAAGTAGCTCTAGTAGAGTAAGCTTGTTGTCTGGCACAAATTATGGTGGGGTTTGTGCATGAATAACCTGTCCTGTAGCACTGATGACCCTCACTGCCTCACTTGCAGCAGATGGACATCACGTTGCACCTCTCAGACCATGTGGACTTCTTATCAGCACAGTCATGCCTTTATCAGCTGCCTATGATGCAAGTAACTGCTCTACCCTGACCGAAATGTTTGGTGACACCCTGCCAAATTATGAAAATGCATTCGAGGAAGCAACATCACAGAAATGAATTATGTGTGTGACCTCCCAGTTAAATGAGCTGCAGGCAATGTCCTCAGGAGACCTGCGTTATGCAACCTTCTTCCTGCTGGGGGGAGTGCTCTTGGATATGAACAGGCTGTACTATTCATTTATATGAATATACTGTGTCCTTTCCGGCTAACAGCCCCCACCTCCAGCCCTCTTCTCCCCACTCTTCACAGGTACCCCTAAAGATGTGCACTTGAGCTGCTGAGGAATAAACACTCTGCCAAGACAAATGTGAACTGTCAGCTACAAAGACGACTTGAGTTCCTACCAGGACAAATTTCCTTTTAATAATAACCATCAGATGTGAAATAAGTTTCACACAAGGTAGCCCAACAAGAGGCTACATTGTGTAGAAACCTCTGCATTGAGCATAAGAGATCTAGAGGAGAGAACAGGTTACAAATAAGGGCTGATGTCCTCCTGTTGAAGATCTCATTGTCTTTAAGTGATCTAAATCACACTTTCAAAAGTGAGATAATCCCAAGCCTAAGGCCATGTTTAAATTGTACCAGGGTAGCTGTATCATTACAATACACCAGAAAAACGAGCCCCTCATGGATGCACTGTACAGCAGCAAGGCTGAGCTTTTGCTGGCATAATGATTTTCAGCCACTGGCGCAAAGCAAGTTCTACCAGTTGTTGCCCCTGTACTTGGGTATTTTGCTGACACTAGGTTTTGTCAGCCAAGGGTCACACTTCCGCACATCTGGCACTGGCTAAGTTTTCTGGCAAAAGCTTGCAGTAGTGACCTGAGAGGCATTAGAAGTCAACAGGACTGATGCTTGCAACTATCTTATGCTCTTGTGTCACTTCCAATCAGATTAAYCTGAAAGTTCTATCTCCAGTATTTCTTTCTGTGAACTGAGAATGCACAGAATTCTTGGGTGTTTTTTCTAGCTCTCTTGGTCCACAAGCCATCCTTGTGGCAATCCAGTATTCCCARCTGCCGAAGGGGACTAACGATTCCCACTTCTGCCTCTGATATGTTATTAAGCATTGTACATTAAAATGTAGTACAGTATTTTGAAATTTCTGAGAAAAGACACCAGTGACGTACAGCACATCCCTAGTAATTATTGGTGGTTTCTGTCAATAATCTAGGTATTTTGATTTGGGAGATATCAGGGAACTAGAATACATGTATTTAGATATAAAAAAATTACATCACCAGAGTCTTTCCTCAGGTTGAGTGGAACAGAAGACAGGGCATAACTTCTGATCAATAAATATTTGCAAATTGTAGCATGAGTCTCATTAGTTGTGCAGATGTTTCACCCAGGTGGAATACAATTGAGAAAGGAAAGAGACTTAACTGTGAATTTAGGAAAAATACCAAGTTTTCAACGGTGATATCTCAGTTTACAGCTGCCACCAATCCCTGTATCCAGCAGGACAGGGTTATCAGAGTGTTGGGCCACTTTGTGTCATCTAATCCTAGCCCTATTAGATCAGCAAACACCAAGGAAACTGGCAAGCAAATAAAAGGTGCAGCCAGCTCGTCCCAAACACCCTGCTGCTGCCAAGCCTGTGTTTGAACTCCCAACTGCATGAACAGAAGGAGAGGTGGTTCTAACATGCTTCTAACATGCTTCCTTCCCACTCCCAGTATAAACAGGGACACCTTCCACTGAGCAATCCACTGCACTTTCAGGAAAGAAATTCATGAGGAGGCTAAGTGACCTGTAAGGAAATTCTTGTGCTAGGCTAAGAACTTCCATCATGTGTCTTGGTGTAAACTGGTTACAAGTTTTTTCTGAAGACAGCAACAAAAACAAATTATTGTGCTGAATTATTGTCTGGCCCCAGCATCACACAGCATCATAATCAGATCCTGTCAACAGTGCACACACAAAAAAATTGTCTCTCAGCTGGTGACACAAACACTTGGTCCTTGTTCATCCCTCAGGGGCTCTGAACAGAATGTTGATTGCAATCTCACCTTTTTCATGCACARTATTTTCAATGCACAGGGTACAGGGGAGTTCTTGCAAGGTCAGATATTCACTGACCTTTGTAAAATGACAGACCCCTCCAGATTTATTTCTTTTTTTTTTTTCAAACAGTCAGGGCAACAGGGACTGGAAGGGAAAGACTAAGGACCCTATCAGGAGGAGGACTCACATTARTAAGTTACGTGCCTGATGGAAGGAACATGATCAAGTTTGGGGAGCAACAAGTCCTGATCCATTTGGTTTCACTGACTTTTACACAGAGGGCCCATGACCTCCATGAGAGATCTATATACACTCCTTAGGAGGCCAGCTCTCCCAAGTGGCAGTTTTCCCTTTAATTAACAATGACAGAACACAACATACACAGTTGTGTCTTACTGATTGCACAACAGTGTGCACGTCATCAAGCCACAAAAAAAAAGTAATGTCTGATGACCAAGTGTTTCAACGAGGAAACAAATTTCCTTAGAGTCACTGCATAAGTTTGCCACATTGAAAATGTGAAGAAAAAGGCAGTGCAGCTATATCTGGATTAGTCAAATGAAAAGCTAAGGCCCCTTAAGCCAGGTTTGCAAAGGCCTCTACTCATCAGTTATCTTAAATGCAGGCAGCTGAGATTCTCCAGGATGACTATGTCTTATTCTGCCTCACTCCCTCGAACTCTTCCCAGATTTCAGTTTGCTCTCCCACAAAATTTTATTGCAAACTTTCCTGGACATGCTTGAATTCACTTTTCTGAAGCACCTTTGGGGTTTATTGTAACAATTTAGGCAAAAACAATTTAATTAGGTGGATACCAGATGGCTCCGTGGCATCACAACTGAGTGGCAAATGAATTACACCATGGGAAACTCAGCTGAGGAGRATGCTGAATCCACTTCTTGCACTGTATGAGAAGAACATTCCAGGCCCTAAGAGAGGTTCTGGCTCATTAGCAAAAAGACTCCCAAACCACTAACCAAGTTTTTCTGTAAGTGATGTAGAATCATTCAGAGAAAGACAAGTTACTGCCTCAAGCACTAAGACTGATCTCACTTCTCTCATTCTAAGTGCTCCCCTAAAAGGGCTGGCACTTCCAATGCATATGAATTACCTGCCAGGTGAAAGACAGATTTCCCTTCTACCATTCCAAGTAAAGCACACCGCATTCGTACAAGTTACACTGAAGCTAAGGATAATATTCATCCTGGTCAGAGGGTAAACACAGCACCTATACATTTATTTGAGGATTTACACAAGACTTCGGTGGTGTACAGACCTTGAAATATTTCTTTGTAGAAAGAAGTCAGTCTTAGTGAGCGGAGCTGCAAGGAATTTCTAAATTACATCCTATCCTCTTCTATTCTCCTTTCCTTTTCCTCCTCCCACTCTTTTTTTAYTTGATGCAACCACTATGCTAAGTGGTGAACTACATTTGATCACATCCTGAATAACAGGAGTGGGCAAGGTATATATAGTACAGAGATGGAGCTAAGGGCACAGCCTGCTGCTGTACTGCTGCAGCCACATGTCCCTCACTGGTGACTGGATGGATGGCCACACAGAGGACAATAGGAGCTTGTCTGGTTTACCACAGATAAARTTCAACTGTTTTGAGCAAAACCAGAGATGTTTTACTGATCACTCAAATGCATATTTCAAAAATGAGACCAAGCTTCAGGTGGTTCTTACAGTTCAAAACAGAGCTAAAGGGAATTGGAAAAGAAGTGAAAATAAAGTGGTTAAAACAAACTTCCTTGGAAGTCAGGAGTTTTTAACAGTTTCAGCTTTTAGGCCTAATCTACTGTTCCTGCTTGGATACATCTTTGTAAGATAATACTCCTTATCTCCTTCTTAGCAGTTTCAGAGACAAATGCATCTCCCTAGTAGGACAAGTACAAGTTATATGCTGTTCAACATGCTTAAGGAAGGAAGAATTGCAAAACAAGATCAAATCACTCTTTTCCCCAGTGTCTCGTAGCAACAGAAACACTGAGATTACTCTTCAATTTTCAAGCAGAGCAGTAATAGATACTTACACTTGAAACAGAGAGATCAGTCCCATTTCTGCAGCCATTAATTGGTTTTAAGCTGTCCATGGCTCTCATAATCCTTTTGAACCATTTGTTTTTTCCCCTTTAAATGACCAACAGACTCATGCTATTTAGATTTATTCGCTATGATGGTCCTTTCCAGTGCTTGCTAACTTTTTTTTTTTTTTTTGATCTGGATATGCTTGCACTTGTAAGCTCACTAAACATGAGAAAAGATCTTGTTCTCTTGGTGTTATTAGCAGGTCAGAAGTTTTAAAACGCTGTTTAAAATTCACATTTAGTAGCTAATTCCTAATGTCCTAGGCCCTTTTGCTTGCATGAGAAATAACAAAATTGTAGGGTGACATTAAGAAACAACCATGAAACAAAACTGTGTTTTGCTCCATTAGTCACAGGCTGTGCACCAGCCAGCTGTCTGTGCTAAAAATATGCCACAGTTAAAGATTTCGTAAATTAAATGCACTGCAGCAGACAGCTTCTCTCAGGTGGGAACACGCCYCCTTCCTATTTCCAGTAACTACATAATGAGGCTCAAAATAAGAGAGCTTTAACGCAGAAGATTGATCCCTGCTTTTACCCACACAGTTTGCTCCTGTGTTATAGTACTGCCTTCCATCCACTTCTGCGAGCAGATCACAAGTGCTTGTACAATGTCTAACAGGCCAAAGTCAAGAGCCACATAAACAAGCATATGTCTACTGTCTTCAGCCAGGATAGACACACTCATGTAAACCAGAGACCTGGTCATTACATGTGAGTGCTTCCTATATACTGATGGACGTACCAAAGCTATCCTCCAAGGTGCTAAGAGAGAATGAAGAAAGGACTATGCGTTTCTTTGCAGTTCCTCTCATTCAACCCTTAGGACAAAAAAGAAAGGATGACTAGTGCACTGCAAAGAATATTTAGTGCACTGCTGAGATTTAACCTGCTAAATAATTTTGAAGAAGTTAGCTGACAATAATTTTAAAATATTCATATGTGTGCACTGGTTTTGTTTAGGTAACACAATACAACCAGGAAAAGTAACAAATTTATAATACCAGTATACATTATCTTAACAGATTCCCATTGAAATCACTGAAGCAACTATCTCAATGAAGTTCCAAAGTAAGTTCCTCCTTCTCAGTTGCAAATACGACAAATATATTTATATTTAAAAAGAAAGGAAAGTACAAAAGAAAATATCAATTCCTGCTCAGTGACAAACATTTTCTGTGGGGGATTTCAAACTACTCACTCAGTTCACTCTCCTGTGATCACAGTAACACATTATACTAAACCCAAAATTGCAATAACTAGGACTTATTACTACTTCTGCTTCTTTTATTATTATTATTATTACTGTTATGTCTTTAAATGAAAAACAGGCAGATGAATTGCAAACAGAAACTTAAAAGGGGAAATGCCAAGTGCCGCAGACAGCCCATTTTTGTTCTGTAACTTGTATGGTCCCCGGGAAAAAAAATGGGGAGACCCAATCATAGGCATTATATTAATACAAATTATACAGTAAGGTAAGGAAAAGAAAACAGGAATATAATCCTTACATATCGAGATGGCTCTTCCTTGTTTTGGTCATTCATGTCAGCAGGAATGATCTGGGTGGCCGTTGGTCCCTTGGCAAAGGGTTTTGGTAACTGGCCCCTGAATTCTGACAGGATGAACTGGAGCTGCCAACTGCAGAGAACAGTGTCAGAAAGCCCAGCAGGAAAATGCAGGAGATAGTAACATTTTGTGTGGAGAAAACCAAAAGCATAACCAAGGACATTTCATTCCTGAGGGTAGACAGCCCTGCTAGAGAGCAGTCACACTACAAATTTTCAGTAGCTTACTGCCAACATAATCTGCTGACAACAAACTTCAGAATCCTTTGTTTTGGATATGCTGGTGTCAACAGAGATACAAAGTCTTGAAGGTTACTCCCATAAATATTTCTTATGAGAAGTGCCCCTCTTATGATTCTCACCAAGTTGTACCTTTTAGATTAAACAACTTACTTATCTGGCAGGAGAAAGCTGCTTGGAAATCTGTGCCACTCCTTTCCCACGCAGACATTAACCGGTCTCCCCTCCGGCACAGTGTGAATACTTGGGTCAGTAGCAATCCTGTGAAATTCTGGGTACAGGTCCAGGGGCCCATGGTAGCCTATTGAAGGCAGAAAGTTGTAAATAAGGCTAAAGAAATAAGTAATATTTACATGACTACTTTTGAAAGACGACAAAAAATTGTTCATGCACAACTTTTTAACTGATAACTTCCTGAATAAATGAATTGGTCTATGCTAAAAAGTGGCTGGATTCCAAAGCTCCCCCTCCTTTTAGAAGTGCTTGTACCCTACCACCTTTACTCACATTCTCCTGTCCTCACTGTCAATGGCTACCATCAAGCAAAAAAATATGGATGAGGTGGGAAGGTTCACTGCATGGCTCTGATTCAAGAAAGTACTTAAGGACCATATCTAATCCATCTCCATGAAGGACACATGCACCTAATTACAAGTTTTACATGGGAAAATGCTTTTTCAAGTGGGATCATATGTTTGAAAGTTAAAATATCTGCTTTAATAGTAGATTAGTCTGGGTACAGGTTTTATATCAGCATAGTTGACTGGCTGAAGGTGAAGGGCAGCAGATTTTTAACTGATATAATTCTAGTGATACTTTCATGCATACACGAATACATACATATGTTCATACATACATGTATGAATGTGCATATACATACACACACACACATATAAGCATTCATTAATGGTGACCATTAGAACTTACTCCTTTCCCTGCAACAGTGACATTCAAACCTTCGAGGTTCGTTATTTCTACTGTGCTGCTATAGTCAAAGCAGCACAACTTTGGCAGGCCTTAAGACTCGCCAAGACCATACCCAGTAAAGCACAGAACAAGCCTAAAATACCAACCTCTGAATAAGGCAACAGAGCGTGACAATGACAAAAGGCCAAAGAGAAAGACAGTCCCTAAAGCCAGCCAGTTGGAAGATACTGTGTAGTGTTCCAGGCGGTAGCGCTGGAATATGAAGTGGTAACATTTCTGAGGAAAGATTAAAAAAAAAGACAATATAAAATTACTCAAACTCTGATATGTTTAGCAAAATTCTATTTTTGATAAGAACCTTACAGCAGTGGCTGCATCTCCCACCAGATCTTTGGTCTTCCTTTTTTCATTCAGACCCCTGAAAAATGCACAGAAACTCACATGGTTCAGTCACATTTCTTAACTAATAATCTAGGGTATTTAAAGATGTTTTCAGCTCTTTTCCCTAGGAAGGCCTCTAGTCAAGCTGTAAAGTGCTCTCTACCAGGGCTCCAGCTTGGTTATTCCCAGGTGAACTTCCCTACACAGACAGACCTCACTTTCAATGCCGGACTGACTTCCCCTCTAACAGAAGTTCCATGACCCAGATTTACTGAGTGACGTATAGTTGTTTACCCTGTTTGCACAAACTACAGCTTTGAAGTGGATAAAAGAACACACAGCACATTCTGCCTCCACCTTTAAACACAAGCTACCCTGAAATTGTTAGAAGAAAAGCCCTTTAGGTTTTACTAATTTAAAAGCCTTTCTGGGAACACCCAGGAGGAACTACATCCAATACTTGGCTTGGTCCCTCCCTCCTGCTCTGCCTTTCTGCAGGAGTGATTACTCACTTCCTATCCTAATCTGGTTTCTGTTTCCCTTGTCTTGTTTGCATTTTTCTCATAACAGCCAGATCCATGTGGTTTGGAGGAATAGACCCTGACAAGCTTGTACTACTAGTGGGCAATCAGTTCTAAATTCTCAGCTGGATACTGAATATTGGACAAAATGTTGTCAAACAGTGTTAAAATATTCGGGACAGAAATATACACTAGATTTTCCTAAAGCCATATTTGGCAAAGGTCCTAAACCATTGCCCTCTTATGAATGTTCTGACAGCACATAGCAATTCTCAGTCAGAGCCATAAACCTGCTGACATTATTAAGCTTGATCCTGTAAGAATGCAAGGACTGAAACTGAACTGGGGTGCTCCAGCTTAGCACTGCAAAGCATCAGCAGTGATGGGAGATCAACAGTCAGAACAGCAACAGACCAGGGGAAGAGTGAGAGTGATTTGAGGGGTGCAGGCAATGCTGGTGGGGAGCCCAGGAAGGAATAGCCAGCAGTGGTGCATAGCTGGCAGGACAGAGGAGTAATAGCAGAATGAGGCCAAACAGCTGGAACAGGCTCTAACAGGGACTAGTGACTGCATTCCTGTGCCTCTTTAACAGAGGAAAGATGAATAATTTTGAGCTTTGGGAAGGTTTGTATCAATCTATATTAGTGCTTTACTCTATGAAGSGTTTCAAGTGATATTTACTAAACATCCAACTTCTGGCTCTTCCAAATGTCCAATGCAATTTCCTGACGCCTAAACAAGATCACTTTTCCTTTTTTCAAATCAGTGAAGGATTCCTACTAGGATACAATAAAATGCATTTCCTACACACACGCATTCCTGCCCCTTAAAGCTTGCTTAACAGCAGACAAAGGAGGCACAATGCTATAAGCAAGTTACTAATCCTCATGACATCCCTTGGATGTTGTGTTGTATTGGCACTACAACATCACAACTCCTCCTTACCAGAAATTCCCACTTGGGGTGGGAGAACAACTCAAAGTAATCATGAAATAATTAGTGGCAGGGAAATATCCTCAACCATTTATCACTTCACACAATCCCGGACAAGCTCCTAATGTGATCACCTTATGAAGCCATGAAATTTGATCTTTTTTCGCTGGGCTGTTAAGCAGTCTGCACTGAAGTCCAAGATTGTTAGAGGAGCTCATTCTTACGACACTCAGAAGGGAAAACCCAAATACTTTTGCTTTTACATCACATCTTACAGAGGGCTAATAGTTTTCCATATACTTTCAATCAACCTGTACAGGAAGATTATGGCTTAACTTGTAAAATCAGCAACACACACACACACACTTCAGTGTTAGAACGGCTGTGCATTTTGCTTCCAGAGTCTCAACATCTACCCATGAAACATGGTTCAAAAATGAAAACTGTACCAGATAACAGATTAAAGACAATGATCAAAAGTTCTGCACAGGACAGTCCTGAACTGTAGATTGTGTCACGGACACAGATATTCTGCAGATGTCCCCAGACTTTGGGAAGCAATGTTAAAGAAGTCAGCTAACAGTTATGCTTCCTAAAGGTATGAGGTCATTAAAAAAAACACGTTCCACTAAAACTTACCTGAAGAGCAGACAGAGCCACAGCACCACAGAGACAGATGAGGGGATAGATGGGAAAAAGAAACCTCTCTTCTTTGTGGGGCTGACTGAAGAAAATCATGATCCAAATGTACATAGGAGCTAGTGTCAGCCAGTAGGGACGGCCCAGATTTTGAACTGAAAGAAACAAACATTCAGCAAAGCAGTAATGTAAGAATGAGTTTATCCTGTTCCTAAGAATGAGGGGTTTATCCTATTCCCCCTCTTGCACAATCATATCTCACATTCAAAAGCCCATTCTTCAGACCCAAACCATGCCTCCAGACACAAGCACACCATGTTCTGAGAAGYCATGTTGCTAAAATCCAGGTAACAGGTCCAAACAGTCAGTATAGAATTTTGATCAGAGAATTTCTGTATATTCCTACAATACTAACAATTTCAACAGACTTTAGAAGACCAAAAGCAGAAAATAAGGAACTGTGTTACTGAATCCAAGCATGAGACAAAACCCATCAAGAAYTGACATGTCTAAAGGGGTAGTCAGAAGAACTAGATTTCCTGCTGTGTATTATGCTCTACATACAAAGATCAGAAAGGATCTCCTCTGGACCTACCCTTCCACTTACAAATGGTTGTTTAGCGACTGAAGTTTCCACAACCTTCATTGCTTCATTACAAAAATAACAGCATGAAAGGTCTCTCAGGCACCTTCTGCTTAATGGAGGAAATAACCGATTCAAAAATAACAACAATTACCCTGAATTTTAGTCACATTGAGGAGCGTTCTACAGTGCCTGACAATTTTCAGTCCCTTTTGTGCCCCCTTGCTACTCGCAACAGCAGAGTTAAGCAATTAAGCTAACGGCATTTCACAGACAATAACAACAAAGCACTTGGCAGAATTGCTCCTGCTGTTAAGTACAAGAACACCAAGTGAACAGCGGGAAATCTTGCGTTTACAGAATCTCCTACTGAGCTTTTGCTGGTTTCTGACGGTATGTCAGCCATATCCAAGGAACAGATAAAAGCAAATACCTGTTAACATACGTTTTCAGCAAGGATGTTGTGGTTTCTTGTACTCAGTAAAAAAAACAGAGACCAAAGCACTAACTGGACTGATGAATCTGGAGGCTGCTGTAGAYGCTAATGAATCTTCCTTAGGAAAATGGCAGAGAAGAATTCACACTTCCTCAGCACCTTTATCCTCTAGAGTCACTTGCCAAATGTCRTGTTTAAACTGATGTCATTTCATTTAAGAGAAAGCCCAACGTGAAGTAGGGAATATTCTGGTTCCTYTTTCTCTACTCTCAGCATATCCACACCGATGGAGACACTTCCCAAAGCACGGGGTAGCAAGACTGTCCTGCCAGGGCTCAGTCCTGCGAGTTGAAGAGTGCCTTTCACAGTGCACAGAAGAGTCCAGGTTCAATCCCAACACGGGCGGCAGCAGCAGAGACCAGAGGATRCCTGTTTGTAGGCTCAGCCCCAACAATCAAAAAGGAAATAACTCTGTTCTCTCAAGCTGCTGCAGAAAACATTCAGGCAGTGGTATAAAAAAGTAACAATGGGAGCGCCAGCAAAAGGTTCCCCAAATAACTCTAAAGACTACCATTTCCAGCTGCAGATAAGATGGAAACAACAATGGGTACACAGTTTCTTTCCCCCTTAAGATTTCTGACAGGGCTATTTCTAATCCATTTGCATGTCTGGCTGAAGGTTATGTACCATAYAACTTGTTAAGCTTACTCTGGGTATGGATAGTTCAGCCTTGATAACACATTTTTCTTCTTGAGGTGGAGGCAGGGGACACAGGAATCATCCTTAAAGAGAAAAACATGTTTCTGCCCTTTTGCAGACAGCACGTAACTAGGTGCATCTCACTGCGTGTTCTTTCTACACAGCAGCTCCATTGTGGGGTCAATACTGAACTGAGTAATGAGCTCTAGGAACTTTCCTATTATTCCAAAGACTCTCCCTGAATCTAGTTTCACTTTCAATAAAGGAAAGCTGCTCTTTGGCAGGCAAGCTCTCCCTTTAATTATAAGGTTGAGACCCGGGCTGTCTGTGCTTAGCTCTCACAGCTGTCTTGCACTCACCATGAAATTTCTGAAGCAGACACTCCATGAGACAAGTCAGCGGCAGCACAAGCAGCGCCAAAATAAATGCCACGTTGAAATTCAGAAAGCCGTTGATGAAATAGAAGGACCAGGGTTCTGTACCTAAAGGATGAGAAAAGGAAAYAAGAGTTTTTAAATACAAGCATGTATGAGATCTAGATGTAACAGCAGCTTCATTCCTTCTCTGCCTGACACAGCCTGAGATAATCAGCAGCAGACATCAATTCTCCCCATTGCAAGCATATTGGAACCAAAGAATGGAAAGGGTGTGGACAGAAGGTCTTGCAGCTGAACAGAGGATGCAGCCCCATGGAATGAGCCTGAGCCATCTCAAAGCAGTCTCATGGTTCTCATCCATAAAACTGCCATAACAGTGGCATGAAAGTTAGTCAATAGCCATACAAAGGCACCAGAGTATCTCACAAACATRTCTGCCCAAGAAACTTCATTGTCTTCCTTTTCAGAAATTATTTTTCTCCTTCATTTTTCACTGGGTCATAGTCAGTATCACATCTGCTGCTCATGAATCACAGGCCACTCTAACAGTCAGCCTTGCCCAGCAGAGTTCTGTGACACAGAACTCACCCTTGCATTAAGAAAGCCTACACAGCAAGAAAGTAGAGGCAGAAACTTGTAAAACTAGGAAATTTGACTCCAAATTCATTCTTTCTAATTGCAGAGAAGTAACAGAGGAATAACACAAAAACAYACAATGTTAATAAGAGATCATTGTAATTCTGGAGTGATGATGTATACTCCATGTTGGCAGAAACAGAAAATGTACTAAAAAGGAACAAGAAAGAGTTCACATTCACTCTTCACCCCAACAAAAACTCTGCTAAAGTTCATCCAGATGCTAATTTTGGTACCTCCTTAGAGTCAACACTATTTAAAATGTCCCTACTTCAATTTGTTCTTACAGTGTAGCTYCAAACAGGAGCAAGCCAACTCTGCCTCCTAACATGACATACTTGGGTATTGGTTTTGGAAGCTCTGAAGGATGTAAATTGAAAGAAATTTCAGTCCAACTGTCATTTATTTGGGCTCTTAATTCAGGATGCTTAAAATCCTGAACAATAAGGAATGCCAGTTCCTCTCCACACATTTGCCACTCTCTTGGTGTGATTAGCTCAATCAGTCAGTAAATGACACGCGGGGGCTTTAATCACTGCACTGTTGTGACATGTGTCACATGCTGCAGCAATTTCCTGCAATCAGAGCCACTTAAATAGGGTCCATGTTGAAATTAATCAGACAACTGAAAAGCAGCAAGGAAAACCCGAAACCTCTGCAGCTCCTACAGCTAAATACGATTAGAAGCTGCACTAGTAATGTCAGAAACATGTCACTGGAGTTACTAAGGCAAAGTCCAAGCAACTGAGGTTCATTTAGGAAACTTTTAGCTATTAGCACTGAAAGTAAATAGCAATTACAGATTTGGAGTTTGGGGAGCAGGGGGCCTCAAGGGAGTGAATTATTAGAAATTCACCTTCTCTTTCCTTCCACCTGCCTCATAATTCTTGCAAGTCCCACATGAGCACAATCCTCAGCCTGTGAAAGGCTGAATATGAGATACGGTAGATTGAAAGATCATGTTGAGTGATGGACACGACAGAGTTATCTGTATGGCAACATCGCAATAGTGCCAACATCCCTTCCTCCTTCACTAGACTCTGTTGGTGACTCTCCATATTTAAGGACTGCAATTCTAAATAATCACTGTGACAGATCTTGAACACATGCAGAAACCAGATCATTTTAGGACTGAAGCGTACTACCCTTCCTAGAAATCAGGGCTGCTGACTGGGATATGTCTGTGAGGGAAAACCTGAGGCAGTCTGGGGTATCATACTGTAAATCTTCCAGTGGACATCTAGAAAAAGTCTGTGTAAGAGGGGCTTTGGTTTCTTCCCAGTCCTGCCGCTTCCAGATTCTCTTCTGAGGCAATTGTACAGGTTTCTAAAGAGTTATAGCAGGATTAACACTGGTTAGGCCACTCTAGTAACTACTTCTGTGGAGTACCAAGGCCTCTCCTTACATAAAAAAGGACTGGAACTGGTTTCTGTAGCCTGCTTCCCCACTCCTACTGCTATAAATAACAGCCACTTTATCATAGAAGATGCCAGGATGAGATAGAAAGTTTCTTAAACTGATACGAACCCTCCAGTGTTTTCTGGCTACAATTACGCTGCACAGCATAGCCAAGACCCTAATCTTTACAGGATAATACCAGGGACCATACTGTCGCCCTTCTACCTGCCCTGGCTGCTATGGAAAGTAAAGGAAATTAACTATGGCTGTCTCTAGTCTGGTCTCTGATTTGGCAGCCCAGGACTCAGGAATGAAGGACACTTCATGAAGCACACCACCTCCACAATCCAGATACAGCCTTAAAGGCCCAGAGGTGTCCTGAGGGACTCTGCTAATAAAGAGGTCAGCTGGTCTGAAGCACAGCTTTAACAAAAACGCTATTTTCTCAGATTTTTTTGCAGTGTGACTGAATTGCCCTTAAGAACTAAGCACTGGAACCTCTCCTCCTTCTCCAATGAGGGATTTTCTTCTCTGGGTGAGGAGAAAAAAAAAAAAGAAAAAAAAAAAAAGAGAGAACAGTGCATTACACAGGCAAGTCAAATAATTCTCAGACACCAGGCAAAAAGCAATAGGGCTTGGTCACTGTGATGACTCACCCATTCAGAGGCATTCAGTCTCAATGCCTCCCAGGGCAAAATGCTTTTATTCTTGTTATCCACAACGACTCAAGGTGATCTGAGAAAGAACTGCAATATAAAAAAAGAACAACCCCATTGCATACAAGAAGTCCTGGCCCAGAACAACGTCTTTCAAGCAGGGAGGGACACTAAAGAACTCTCCATGCACAGTACTGATGGGAACATGCTTCCACAGCATCGCCTTCAGACCGTGACAGAAGATTTAACTTCCTGCAAGTATCCCACATGCTAGAGCTGAGCAGATGCGCGCTGTAGGAGAGAGACTGATGAAAGCAGTGGGGAGAACACTGTGGCCCAGTCAGTTCACRCCACTATGGTTCCACGGGGGTAACCAACTGGAAGCACTGTCAGACACTGAGCCAGAAACTGGTTTGAACWTTGTGCTCTGTGACAGGCTCCGGGAGCAATTCTAGAAATCAAATTCATAAACAAGGTAATAGAACTTAACCAGCTACCATGCTGCAGCTTGACCCCAGCAATGGTGAGGACGGCTCAGGACAAAGCAGAGGAGTTGTAAAATAGGCTTAAGCTAAGGTGCCCCACCCTACGTTTGTCACAGGCTAAAAGCCTGCATGCAGACAGGAACTGTAGCTCAGCTGTTAAGCAGTAACTAAGCCRCAATAATTTGATCGTGAGTCACAGCCCTCATTCTAAGCAAGTCTGATTCAGTACTAGTATAATAAACAGTCTGCTTTCTGAATTTCATTTATTTTCACTCTATTTAAGAACCAGGACTCAACAGAGCAAGGTGTCATATAAACAGCTCCAGCACATTCCACCCAAGCTGAACAAAGCTTCCCAACATGCCATCGCACTGCAAATCACAGCCAAGGCTCTGATCACAGGAAGTGGGACAAAACTTTTGTCACAAACTGTGCGTTCTTAGAACACATGTACACAAAAACATCCCAAAGTCTCAGAATCAGGCTTAGGGATATACGCTTAGAAGCTACTTTCTCTTGGCTGTAGAAACCTAATCACCCCAGGGAAATATTCATTGCACAGACTGTATTTATCCAGAAAGATTGTATTGCTAAAGACAAAACAAACAAACAAACAAACAAAACCAAAAACATGAACCTTATCTCCAGAACTCCAGTCTGCAGGCAAAAGGAAAAATACTGTGGTGCTTACATTGAAGATGATATGGGTTGATGACTCCGCAACCTCCAGCAGTTCCTGCTCCCATCATGTGAAAGTTGGGAAATCCCAGCTCCAAAGCCAAAAGGCATTGGCCAGCCTTTCATCTCCCCTGGCAGTGTTATTTTTCCCAAGTGTTTTGAAGCTCTCTAAACACACAGCATTGTCCTGGCCACACTGTATTAAAGAGCAATTTCAAGCAGGCTCTTTCACTAGCCTGACGATGTTATATGAATGTCACTATGAATAAAACACTTCAGAATAGATTGGTCCCTGGAGGCTTCTGGAAACAACTCATGCACCAGTGTGGAAAAGGTCAGGCACAAGCCCATGCCAAAACCTATCAGAGGCAGAGCCTGGAGTTTCCTTACAGAAAATTCACAGCAACAGACTTCAGAGCCCTCCTGCAGAGACGAAGAACCATGGCAAAACAGCTGTTGCCCTGCTGGGCCACAGCACAAGTAACAAATCACCACTCAGCACCACCCAAAGCAGCCCATCAAATGAACCAACCAACATGGCCTGCAGGGCACGGCCAGAGAAAGCCTTGCTGCTAACCACCGCTGAATCCCTCCTAGAATATCTCGACAGCGCTTAAACAGATGACAGAGATGACACAGGGACCCTGCACCCTAAGCTCGCTGAAGTCTCCACCAGCCCCTCTGAAGCCCTGCTAGAAATATAATGCTTTTCTACTCTTCGGCTCTAGAAGTACATGATATGAACAACTTAGTGCAGTGGCAGCTCCCAAACAAACAACACAGCATTGCCATCAAGGTTCAGACCTGAGATTTGGGTCACACAGTATCCTAAATGGCCAGTACCAGGGAACCCCTCGTAGGCAGATGATTTGCCTGCAGATTACATGCCTTTATGGTAACCTCAGATTCTGTTTGCCAGCAGAGCCCAGGCCATACACTACCAATAAGCAAGGAGATTCCCAAGGCACAGCATGGACTCAGGAAGTCTGCACAGACCCGATGTGACCTGAAAGAACTATGGATTCTGCACTGTTACCCACTTTCCCAAGATTCTGCACCCTGACTGTCAGGAACAACAGCCAAGAACTCAATTAAAGCTGAAAAACACACACATGTATCACGTGTGCCCACGGCACTCGCGTAGCATCCAGACACGTTTGCTACTAACAGTTCTCTGCTGTGACGCTGAGACATCTCACGACCGTTTACAGAACTTGAAAGTGAACAAAAGCAGCTTAACTCACAGCGTGGAGAAATCCGACAATGGGGGGCGGATTCCCAGCTCGAGAGAGACATCCTGTGGCAAAAAGCTGGAACTGCAGCCCTTTGGAGCTTGCAGGCTGCTTTTGCTTTACAGTATGTCAGAAAAAGGATTTGCAATCAAGACCTGGTGGGTCACGGTAGCAAGAGAGTAGCAAGAAAACCTCCGATTCCCTTCCTGTCGTGTTATCTTAAACTCACCATAGAGATCAGGTCCGTGAGAGGTGAAGATATTGTATAAAACAATGTTGAGAGGTGCAACTACCAGCTTCCCATAGTAATAGCTGTCCACAACCACCAAGGGCACCTGGAAGAAAGAATCTATTATTTAAAGTGCCAGAAGCTTTTGGCTGGACTGCCCAAAAGCTCCATGTGATTTTCTTAATGGAACCCACCCCTCCTATTGCAAGCCCAATCCATTCCCTCTTTGCATTGTGACAGGCACTTACCAAAAACAGGATCAATGACACCACACACCAGTTTAGGAAACTTTTCCACCTCTGCTTCAATATCAACAAGTCAAAGGCAATAGGAAGCCTGAAAGAGAGACCAGGTATCAACTGGAGACTTTGTCTTTCCCCACTGAAGGTTCTCCTGCYCCTTCAAAGCAAGCGGGACAGTAGCTGGAAGAGAAACATCATTTCACTGGGCTCTGCTTCTACTCCATATTCCAGTCATCCAACTCAGGTCTTAATCTCAGTATATATTAGGGTCAGGAAATCTTCCTAACCTAAGTTCTTCAAAAGCAAAGAAATCAGGCTATGGAAGCCTGTAGCAATGATCCTGGACTAGGCTGGCAGCTCAGGCCCTGCTAGTTTCTTCCTCCAGCTCTCCAGCCCCTACATTCTCCCCAGTCAGGCAAGAAACATTTGACAAAGTGCAAAACTCCTGAGCCCTCCTCTCCTTACCCAAGAGCTGCACTGAAGGGCCAGGCCAGAAGGGCTCCTGCGGCCACCCCCAGCACTGCTACAGAGGTCTTGTCCATATACCAGCCACTCATGGCAATCACCGTGGTGTACATGCAGAAACTGCTTGGGAGGAAAGCTGCAACACAAGGAAAGAAAGGGGTTAGCACAGGTTTCCCACAGCGGGAGAACTACACAATGCCAAGATAAGGCTAATCATCTCTCATTCATTCCATTGGAGCTGGGATGCTATACTGGACACTCTCATTTCTAAGTGAAAGCAAAAAAAAGAATTCTTTTTTTTGTTTTGCCAAGACCAGAATACTTCCTTTAAGTATGAAGGCCTCTTTCCTCGGTGGCACTCAGCAGCGGTAACCAGTTGACAGCATCCACGGTTACCACTTGTAACACTTGCTGCACCCTCTCTATTCTGCTAGGTTGAAAAAAATGAAATGAACCTGGTCAAGTGGCAGCAGAAAATGTGAGCTGACTGGGTAGAGTCTCTGAAACAACTGCGCAGAGACTGGTAGGAAGTGAAGAATGAGGAGACCTATGACACTGCAAAAACAATGAAGGGAAAGTCCTCTCTCCACTCACCATAAACAAAAAAAGGGTAAAATAGGAAATCTCAGCATTGATAAGTTGTGGTATTTCCCTTTAAATTTCTGTATGCACACAATACAGAAAACCTTTGCTCAAAGTCTCTCTTGGCACTTTACTCAATACTTACTGCCGGTGTTTTATAAGTCTTACAGTGGTTGGCTAGGCAAATAGGTACAACCAGCCAGAGGGGACAGGACACAAAGGCAAATGACAATGCCAAAACATGACCCTCCTTCCTTGGATTAAAATATGTTCAAGGAAGGTAGGCCAAGACCCTGTTTAAAAGGCATGGCCCATTGCAGAGAGACTGGAAGCAGCAATAGAAACAAACATGCCCTGGAGATGGAAAGATACAAGAGTGATGCAGGGAACATCATTTGAATCAACACTTATTCTGTCATCACCCCTGCTGTGAGAAATACCTGCAACAGAATACAAGAAACGACTGCTAGAAAGATACTTCAGTGCTGTGGATTATTTTCTCTCTGGAACCTGTCTTTGGTTTCTATGGACAAAGTAATTGTTAGTGTCATTGCTAAGTAAACTTACCTGCAGATGAGCAAAACATGCCAGTGCTGAGTACTAAGAAGGCCAACATCAGYCGGCTCACATGTAGCCCAAACTTCTTGCACACAGCCCTAAGGAAGCAGGAGAGAATTAGAGACCACAAAAATATCCTCAGTACATAAAAGAACAGTACCCAATGCATGCAGAACCACAAACAATCCATGGAGCATCCTGAGAGCTTTAAGATGGGTGATTCTCATTACTCAGCCACTGAAGGCAATCTGCAGAGCAGTATGACTGCCTCTGGCCTGGGATTTCAGATCCTTCTAAGTTACACTAGTTAAAAACTCTAGAAGAGACTTGGCTTCTACCAGTGTCAGTTGCGCTCGTGCAAATCTCAGGAACTTAGGGAGTCTGCACTGCTGTAGCAACATCAATCTATCTAAGATTTTCACCCCTCACAAAATCTCATCATGCAAAAAGCCACAGCTCACATTCTTAAAACCAGACTATTGCCAACAGAAAAGTCATGCAAGGTAATAGTTTGAAAGCCACAAAATGAAGAGGCAGCAGGTAAAAATAAAAATCCAGCTTAGACAAGATAATTGTATGTTCGGGCTACTGCTTTCAGTGGATGTAAACACCATTGGCAGGTACATTACAGACAGCAACAATCAATGTATTCCACTAAAATCCACTATGATAAGCAAACACAGCACCAGTCTCTCCTCCAGCAGAGCTCAGTTTACAACACTCCCACCCTGCTTGCTGGTATCAGTGAGAAAATGAGTGTAGTCAACAAAATGCTGGAGTGGGCATGCGGGTGGCAGATCCGAGAATATAATTTTGTCCTAACAGTGGAATTCTGACTAGTATCTCATTAAGTTATCATGAATACACATATTTTCAAGGTTCACTGTGAGGTAGCGCAATTTACCAGACACAGCTACACATAAGCTTCAGAGTGTATTTCCTGTGGCAATAACTATGTTACTCATATTGCTCCAAAACATTCACTGTAGACAGCTTCTAATACTTACTTGTAGAAGTAGAGTTCACAAATGCAGCTCAGGAAGGCCAGGAAGCATCGGAGGAAATAGAAGATAAGAACCTAGGAGACATACTCAGAGTCTGAACAAGGTTTGCAATGAAGCTTACGCACCTATTACTAACAAGTCGGTCCCAAGAACAAAAGTTCTAAACAGGATGAGCAAGTTTGGCAGTGGAGAATGAGCCTATTCTTGCAGACCCAGATCCCACACCAAGGGATGCTGAAGATCCCGGCAGCTCAAGGCCTAGCCCTCTAACACTGAAGTCCTTTAAACACAGAAAGTAAAAACAGTCCACTGAACTTACCAGAACTACCCCTCTTTTGTTTTCTGTTGTGCAGAAACATGCCAAGTACAGCAATGGATACCCAAGCAGAATGCACATTCAGGGCTTTTTCTTTTACATTTCTGTGAGTTCAGTTTGCAATATCGCTTGCAAAATACTGATTTTTTTTTTATATTTATTGAAAAAAATATCAAAACAGTCACTGATAGCTGGCATAGAAAACAATACAGGCTTCTAAAGCATCAGGGTGAAACTCACAGGGGTGAATGAGAGTCCGTGGCTGACAGGTAACTGTCCCCAGGCCTGCACACACTCAAAAGGCCAAGGAGCTACCAGCCCCTCTGGGACAGCTTCTCAATCAAACTGGAGCCTGACAGCATTTCCCTGCAACTGCCCAATCACTTTTCCTTGGATCCCGTTGAATCAACTCACAAACCCTTGCAAATCCTTACAGGGAGGTTAGTGTTTGTAAACGAATTAGTGTTTTGTAACCACTAATTCTCTTACCTCTGACAACAAACAAAGCAGCTGTTTAAGATGCTTTAATAAACACAGACCAAAGGCATGTTTATTCATCACAAAAGAAGCTTTCACACATCTGATTTACCTTGTTAGTTTGTAGAACTCTAGCATGGAACAAGGCTGGTAAGGCATGAAGCCACAGGTAAGCATAGGAGCGAATGGCATAGGCTGGAGAGTATTCCCATGTCTGAAACCCCTTTCCATAAACGAGGTAGTGTGTCTACAATGGAGATTAAATAAAAAATAAATATGCATCACACAGAGTAGACAGTTTTGCATTTGCCATCTCTGAATTTTTGAGTAAGAAAATTTCTCTCTGAAACACAGAGATTAGCTCAAGATTGTAGATAAATCTGCATTTGCACAGGCCAACTATAAATGCTCAAGCATCTCCAAGGAGAGAAAGCCACTTACCGGTTCCCAATAGTTAAACGTCTCATCACAATCAGAGATGTTGCTTAAGAGAGCTGCACAGAACCTGGCTGAGATGAGACACTTGAAAGCTGTTGACCCTTCAGGGGCCCAAACTTGTCCTGCTTTGCTCCCAGATGATCTAGTCCGAAGAAAAAATACAAATATGCACCAAGAAGACTCAGTAACAAGGTCAAGACTAGCACTGTGACACTAGGGAAAGAACTGACAAGCATATTTGCACCGCTGTCATTTAAGCACTGTGTAAGCACAGACGAGTCTTTCATTCACTGCTTTCTTTGGAGGATGCCAGTCCCCTCCCAAGGAAGCACGATCATCCCCTCTCACCATACCGGGGCAACGGCCCTGAGTGCTTAACCCACCGCTGCAGGACAGCCCCCAGGACCTCCCCCTCCTCCCCCCAACAACAGAGAGCARGGCCACGCACAAGCTACCGCAGGCCCGGGAGAGCTCCACCGAAGGGAGACCAGGGAGACCCATTTCCACAACACAGGCCAACCCKSCTGGGCACCCACCACGGCCACCCGRCGCGGGGCTCACTCGGGGCTGTGGGTACCTTTAAGACATAAAAACCCAGCACCGAGGAAATACCTGGGCGGGTGCTCGCAACTGACACCGCCCCGCCGGCGTTGGGGCTGCTGGGCCCCGAAGGGCCGCTGCGAGACCGCCCGAGTGACGGCTGCGGAACCCGCCCCCGCGAGACGGCCGCGCGCCGTCCGGGGAAGGGGGCACGCGCCCGGCGCCCACTGCAGCCCGGCCCCGGCTYCCCGCGGCCCCGCCGCCCGCTCCGACACCTACTCCAGGTGGGGCTCCTCCGCGCCCGCGGCCTCCGACCGCGGCCGGGCCGACTCCCCGCCGCCTCCAGCCCGCGGCCGCTGCCGGGCACCCTTGGCGGCCATGCCGAGTACGGGAAGCCGAGCGCCCGCGCCCTGCCTCCAGCGGACGAAACGAGAGCGGTGCCGAAGCCGACAGCCGCCATGCCGGGTGTGGGCACGGGCGCGCGCCTCCACGCCGCGTGCGCGGGCGGCCGTAAGCGCGCCCTTCCCGAGGGCAGCGCGCGTCCCGCGCCGTCGGCGGCACTGGGGTGGCCGCGGCTCGGGCAGGCGGCGGGCAGGGACACTGCTGCACGGCACGCCTGGCCCAGAACGAGGYTCCCTCGCCCATCCGCGACGGCAGCGCTTCTCGCGAGGCGGCCGCTTGCCCCTTTACACACGTCCGCGACTGTTACAGCCCTGTGGCGGCGGCTGCTCCCCCCCCGCCCGCGGCCCCTTCCCTGCCCCTGCCCGGGCAGAGTTGGGCAGGAAAGTAGCTAAATGGGGAACACACAGTTGSAGAAAGYGTTTTATTGGGTACCTCCAGCACTGAATAGCTGGGAAAAGGGYGGGGACAGAAGCTGTTTCAGGGCAGAGAGGAGAAACATGTTCCTCCAGAGGCTGAGGTCCACCGGCTTCCTCCCCCAGGCAGGTGCTGAAAGAGAAGCATTCAGAACAGGGGAAACCACCTCAAAATCCCTGCTCTCGAGTACTCGTACCCTGGCATGCACACAGCCTCAAAGGACACTTCGGGTGCSTGCAGAGCCCTTCCGCTCCCCACAGCTGGTGCAGCAACATCAAGGTACAAAMAGTAGTTTTGAGACAACTTTGGGAGATTGTGTCATCTTAACGCAGAATCGGAGCAGCTTCTAAAAATCTCGGGAACTGCAATGAGCCAAGTACCTGCTCAAGAGGCACAGAAAACATCCCCAAAGTGCCAGGGATGCTTCAGGTGACTGCAGCCCCAAAGACAGTGAGATCCCCTTCCCAGGAGTGCCTTCCCTTGCCCCTTCTTCTTCAGCCCGCTGCCGCTCCTCCTCTCGCTCACTCTTGCCTCGCAGTTCCTTCCTCACRCAATGGATGCCTCTTCTTTCTTCTCCACCGGCAGCTGCTGCAAAGGCAGGAGGATGTGGTCAGGACCAAGAAGCCCCCACTCCTCCGCCTGGAAGACAGACGGACGCCRGGCCGGCCCCCAGAGGGAGCTCCCCATAGCACCACCCGACYGCCGGCCGACCTCCCACACCTACCCCCTATACCGCAACACCCCACCCGCCCCCCCCCCCCCGGGAAAAAACCTCGCAGATCGGCTTTTCTCACCAAATTGGTGCTCTGCTGCTCCCCCAGGTGCCACCGCTGCTGCCTGCGGAGTTCCATCTGGTGCTGGAGTTGGGCTCAGAGACGGGCACCCTGGGCAAATGAAGCTGGGCATGCAAAGCAGTGGCTAAAGAGGCTGCACCCCTGCTTACAGGGGGCTCGAGCCCGCTGCCTGGACTGCAAAGCGCCCGGGACTSCAGGGCAGCCCTGGTCCCAAAGGCCCACGGAGGCTCCTTCTCTCTGATTCAGGGGCACCCTGASCCRCACCCYGCTAWCGGGGSGGYCRCCCCACACAGGCTGCCAGCTGAGCACTCTCAAGAGTGCTGGGCACTTTCTGTCCTGGAGGCAGGTGAATCGGCAGCAGTGGCTGGTGACTTTGGCAAGGGCTTTTCCCGGGAGGTTTTGGGGGCTTGGGCAGAAGAACTTCCTGAGGTGGGTTCCTCATCACTTGGGAGAAGCTGCCGCTTCAACGCGGAGCAGCTGGTTGGGACGTGGCTGGAGTTTGGGGCCTGCAAGTGGTGCTTACCACCCTAAATCTGCTGCCCTGCCCTGCCCTGCCCTGCCCTGCCCTGCCGTGCCGTGGTCCCCTTTCCCTCTGTCCTCAGCCCCAGGAGCAGCTCGGGAGAAAGAGAACCACGGGGCAAGGTGGGAGGCTGGGGGGAAGGAGCCCGTTCCAGGCACCGGGGACTTGCCTGCAAGYGAGGCCCGGGTCCTGCCCAGGCAGCGTTGGTACTGGGAAGCCTTGAGCTGGGCCACCGCCCCAGAAGCAGGGCTGGGGCCTCTGCTGTTTAAGCCTCCAGGCTTCTGGGCAGCACACAGTGAGAAAAGCGGGTCTAAGGTGGCTGAGCCTGGGGGGGTAAGGGGCGGAGGGGGGAAGGATGGCCGGGGGTCAGGGAGCGCTGCGGGGAGGTCCCTCCAGGGGCCGGCACCCCTCTGTCCTCCAGGCAGAGGAGCTGGCACTTGACTGCGCCCTCCTTCCTTGGCAGCAGCTCCGGGAGAAGAAAGAGAGAAAGAAAGAAGAGGCATCCATCGTGTGTAGAACTGCGAGGCAAGAGCGAGCGAGAGGAGGAGTGGCGGGCTGAAACGGGGGAAAGAGAAAGGCGCTCTGGGCAAAGGGACCTCCCTGTCCCCAGGGCTGCAGTCACGCAAGAGCATCCTTGGAGCTTTTGGGATGGTTTTTATGACTCTGGGGGAGGTACTTGGCTCAGTGCCGTTCCCTAGATTTTTAGAAGCCATTCCAATTCTGTGTTAAGAAGGTGCAACTTCCAAATTTTTGCCCGTGAAAGGCTGGGGCTAGGGGGCTTTACAGTGCTTTTACACCTGCTTACAGTGGAACCCTCCAAGCACAAGGGGCATGCACAGCCCTACTTACAGGGCGGTGCACCTCGGCTCGGYGCTCGCTCCTAACAAGCCCCACAGAGCCYGAGGCTCYGACCTGCGCCTGAGCTACAGGCTGGCCGTCCTSMCTGCAGCACAACACCACATCTTCAGGAGCCCAGGGAGCGACCTCGACCCCAACTGCGGGGAGGTCGCCCCAGCCAAAAGCAGCGCCAGAGGCGGGGCTGCGCCCTCGGGCACAGCACTTCCTCAACCTGCACCCT